>JABUQX010081668.1:22500-30265 GCA_015478945.1 Trachelipus rathkii
TCTCTGGTGATTTTATGTATCCCAATGACCATTTACACCATATATATATATATACTATATATATATACTATATATATATTATATAATATATATATATATATATATATAGAATATAAATTTAATATACATATATATACTATATCATATATATATATATATATATGATATATATATAGATATATATATATATATATATACTATAAATATATATATATATTATATATAATACTATATATATATATAATATATATATCTATATATATATATATATATAACTATATAATATATATATATATATTATAAGAGAGAGAGAGCAGCAGAGAGAGACGAGAACTGAAATAACCAAAAAACCAATTATAAAAAATTAGCTAAACCCTTTTCAGACAAAAACATTTCTCTCGGCCAGAAAAAGTTAAAAAGGTACAAGAAGTTAAAAACAGGTGCTAAAAAAAAAGAAAAAAAAAAGACGAGACAAGCTTCAAAGGAAATCCGATATTGTCCTAATTGAACTCTTCTTCTTTTTACCTTTTTGATTTCTTTTATTTTTAACCTTTTACTTTTCCTTTTTTTCCTGAAGGGGTCGGGGGACCAGGGGACTCTATCTAAAAAACCGCCACAGGGGGCAATTTTTATCATTATTTTGTGGGTTGTTTACTCCTATTTATTAATTTGCGGTTATTAGTTATTATTATTATTATCATTATTATTATTTTATCATTTTATATATTACTATAATATATTTTTATTTAAATATTATATATATATATATATATATATATATATATATATATATATATATATATATATATATATATATATATATATATATATATGATATTATATAATATATATATATATATATAATATATATATTTAATAATATAGTATATATAGGCTGGAAAGCGTAACAGTCTTGGAAAAGCAAAATTTCCACATTTTTTATTTATTTACTTAATCAGACGTTTCGGATAAAGGTCTATCCATCATCAGTGTATTAAAAACATATCACATTCAAAATAAAATAAAATATATAAAACATTCGTGATAAATTATTGTTATTGTTATTACTATTTCGTTCTAGTCATTTAAATTTTTCCATTATATAGTCCTGTTTCATTTGATGTTAAATAAAAACCAACCAACCAGTATTCATTCTCAGCTTTGTTTTTAATGTTTTAGCAGATTTATTCGATATGGAGGTGCAAAAACTTTTGTTAATTTATCACGAATGTTTTATATATTTTATTTTATTTTGAATGTGATATGTTTTTAATACACTGATGATGGATAGACCTTTATCCGAAACGTCTGATTAAGTAAATAAATAAAAAATGTGGAAAATTCTAGTTGCTGTATACGCTTTCATCCTTAAGATAAAATTTCCTAGAAATAAACCGTCAAGCATCTATATATATATATATATATATATATATAATATATATATACTATATATATATACTATATATATATATATATATAATATATATAATATTATATCTCAATAATATATATATACTATATATATATATATATATATATATATATACTTTTAAAATACAAGATATTCGAGATTCACAAATGGTTACGAAACACGAGAATACAGCAAAAATAACAAAAACATCCGCAAAAATTCTTCTTTTTGAGATTATAATACAAAATAAGGTAGAACTAATATATAGAGAAAGAAAGTCATATAGAATTCCATCATTAAAAAAACAAATTTGTATATTTCTATTCATTGATATAAGAAATAGGCTTTGAGAATGTCGTGATTTTGCTCACTGACTCAGCACATCATCATCATTATTACATCACGCCTCAGCGCAAACCTTCCATTTTTTTTCTAATAATAAATATAGCTAACAAACAAATCAAATTTTAGTTCTTAGCAAATACCGCTAGTGAATTGTGGTTTTTACTCTCTGGTCGATACATAGGTAGGAACAGGTGTTAAACATTATTATTATTATTATTATTATTATTATTATTATTATTATTATTATTATTATTATTATTATTATTATTATTATTATTATTATTATTATTATTATTATTATTATTATTATTATTATTAATCAATTTCATGCTCGCATTCATATTTCCTTGAAGGTCTTTGTTTAATATTTTGTTTATTGTACAATGCAAAACACACACGCGCTCGCGCATACACACACATACGCACACGCTCGAGCATATACACACACTCATATATATATATATATATATATATATATATATATATATATATATATATATATATATATATATATATATATATATATATATATATATATATATATATATATATATATATATGTAAACCGGGCGAGATGATGAGATCATTAATCAAATAAACCTAGAATTAAATCACTCATACCTCGGGTACAATAATTAATAAGATGGAAGGTGTATAGAAAAATAGTTGATGTTATTTTCTTTATTAATATTCTTTTTATATTGTTTGATCGCAGATCATAATAGATAATTTTTATTTGTATAATACATAAGGATTTTGTCATTGACAATTCGATCACATTTTCGTGAGTAATCAAATCCGAAATATTATATTTATTAGAATGACTTGCACAAGGGCGAAAGCTATACGTTTCGATGTATTGGGCTAGATTTTGATCGCCATTCTCTCTAATTTTTATATCTTATTATTTCACTTGTGATCAAAACTACGTATCAAATCTGACACTTACAAAAGATCTTATTATAAGAACATTAATTATAGTTTAACACCTTTAATTTTATTACAAAAATATATTTTAGCGTGTCAGGGACGACGCCCTGACACGACCTTTCGGCATTGATCTGAGCTGCCTAACTAACTTCTTCCCTCGTTTTGGCATCATATATCGCCGGTCAGGGAAAAGACTCTTATTGGTTGACTTAAGATTTTAAATAATACAAACAAAATAATAAAAACAGTTATGTGTGATGTTATAAGATGTAAGTAAATTTTACCGTACATACTAATACACATAACGACAGAGAGGCTTTGTTTCTACTCTTATAATAATAACAGCCTTTGCCTCCCAAGAGTTCTGGCTTTACAAATATACTAAAGATTATAATAGCATTATTTTATATCGTACTATACTTTTAGTACATATTTATGGTGATTTCCGGTTGATCAAGAATACCCAGCCTCAATTAAAAAATTACATTTTAAAAAAAATTTTTAAAGTCGGCAAAAATATTCCGTAGAATTTATTTCATTTTTTACTGATAAACTCAATTTTTTTTTTTTTTTTTTTTTTTTTTTTTTTTTTGTTTAAACGCCTCGGTCTTCTGCCTATAGACCTGCACCTACCCGAATGACGTCATAGTCAGATGTCGATTTGGGACAGGAGATAACTCCTCCCCTCTCTCACATGGTATAATGAACGAAAGTTTTATTACTTTTCGTTCTACTAGATAATTTTTTATATGCTTTTATATTAATTCGAACAATATATAACAATTCGGCACCATACAACATTATAAAAATAATTTTGATCAGACATATCTTCCAAATAGCACATAAAATAAATTCGTATATAACTAATTTATAATAATTTCATTAAAAATTTTTTTTCTCAGAGGAATCGAATTTCCTAAGCTAATTATCATACTTAATAAATAAAATACAATAATTTTTTTTTTAAAATATGGGAATTCCCGTCATGCATTTAAAACCCGATCGTAAAGACCTCACAAAAATGTTTTAGACTATAAATTTTCTTATTCTTAAAAAATACCCAGTTACAAATTTTTTTTTCTCAAAGAAGGAATCTTATTATATGAATAATAACGGTATCTCCTTAAAGTCCGTTTTACAAGCGTTTCTTTGTTCTACATTTTTCGCCATTTAAAATATAAATTTTTGTTACTCTTAAAAATACAAAATTACACTTTCTTTCCTAAAAAAAAGGAAATTTTTATTATCAAGTTTCACGGAAGACCTTTACGGTACCCGTATTACAAGCATTTCTTAAAGTTTTATTTACAAGTTCAACCTTCTTTCCCTCCCAATTTTGGGGGATAAGAGTACCGAAGGATGGGGGATTCCCACCTCCTTACATTGTAAACGTTTATTTAAATACACACAAGATTCCTATAATTATCATAAGACACAAAAGAAGTTTATCTGATTTTCCATTATTTTATAACATCCTTCTGCCGTCGAATTATAATATATTTTAATTACTTTTTAATAACACAAAATAATTATAAGATTAAATTTTACTTACAAAAATAACTTTGTTAATAAAAAATACATTCCAAGCGATGGAGAGGAATTTCTATGTCCCTTTCGATGCGCTCTGAACAACGTTACGAGTGGCTTAGGCGTTTTAACAGACAGGCAATTTTGAGCTTTAACTCGTTTCAGATTAGAGGCGCATTTAACTTTTGGGGTATTTCGTACTTCTTCCCAATTTTATTTATATAGGCCTCGTCTTCATCGTGGAGGCTTTATTTTTCTTTCGTTGTTGTTATTGTTTTTTAGGCTCGCTGGTTCTTGAATTTCAAATTTTACCTAGAGCTTTACACGAAGTGCTTTTGGGGGATTTTAGTGGCGGGGAGCTCTTCTCTCTACCCCTCCCCCGTTTAATAGCAGGACGAAGCTTTCTGGTATCTGAATTCGTTAGAAGATTTTTTTTTTTTTTTTTTTTTTTGAAATGCGCGGCGGTTTTTTTTTTTTTTTTTTTGAAAGCACTATTTTTACTGGATAACGACTTTTTTATTTTCTTTTACAAAAGGAAATTTTCTTCACGTTATCGCTTACGTTTTTAGCATTAATAATATAGACCCTCAAGACTTACTTCTTTTTAATAACTTATAAAAAAATTTCTTCACTTGAGTAATTCATATTGTCCACTTTCATCACCGCGTTATTTTATTATTATTATTATTATTATTTTTATTATTATCCTTTGACCCTTTTTATCAGACAGGTTGGTATTTTTTTAAGTCACGATACTGGGGGCATCACATGTAGCACGAGATGATGAGATCATTAATCAATTAAACCTAGAATTAAATCACTCACACCTCGGGTACAATAATTAATAAGATGGAAGGTGTATAGAAAAATAGTTGATGTTATTTTCTTTATTAATATTCTTTTTATATTGTTTGATCGCAGATCATAATAGATAATTTTTATTTGTATAATACATAAGGATTTTGTCATTGACAATTCGATCACATTTTCGTGAGTAATCAAATCCGAAATATTATATTTATTAGAATGACTTGCACAAGGGCGAAAGCTATACGTTTCGATGTATTGGGCTAGATTTTGATCGCCATTCTCTCTAATTTTTATATCTTATTATTTCACTTGTGATCAAAACTACGTATCAAATCTGACACTACAAAAGATCTTATTATAAGAACATTAATTATAGTTTAACACCTTTAATTTTATTACAAAAATATATTTTAGCGTGTCAGGGACGACGCCCTGACACGACCTTTCGGCATTGATCTGAGCTGCCTAACTAACTTCTTCCCTCGTTTTGGCATCATATATCGCCGGTCAGGGAAAAGACTCTTATTGGTTGACTTAAGATTTTAAATAATACAAACAAAATAATAAAAACAGTTATGTGTGATGTTATAAGATGTAAGTAAATTTTACCGTACATACTAATACACATAACGACAGAGAGGCTTTGTTTCTACTCTTATAATAATAACAGCCTTTGCCTCCCAAGAGTTCTGGCTTTACAAATATACTAAAGATTATAAAAGCATTATTTTATAGTACGGTAGCCCGTACATATATATATATAGTTACTTTAAAGGTGTTTTATCAATACAAAATTATATATTGCGTTTATTACAATTTATTTTCTGTATATATATATATATAATATATATATATATATATATATATATATATATATATATATATATATATATATATATATATATATATATATATATATATATATATATATATATATATATATATATATATATATATATATATATATATATATATATATATATAGTTGGGTGGGCAGGATTTTTTTCTAGCAGAGTGGGAATTCTTCCGCCTCGTATTTATCACGCTGATGGAAATTGATGTTAAAAAAAATTGAGATTCTTTATAATTTGGAAGAGAGAAGCAATTTACTAGATTACTAGAGAGATATATTTAAGAGAATAGTAGATGAGGTAGAAATAAACTCAACTTTTAGCAAATCTAAAAATATTATTATTTAATATAAAAGATTTTATAAGTATATTTTATAAATATCGCCTCAATAATTGTTTACAACAAGATTTTTCCTTGCCATCTTATTTGCAAATAAATTTATGATTTCTTTGCAATCTAATTTTGTGGCGATATCAGGTTTAGTTGCAAGAACAACCAGGTAAGCAAGACCATTTTGAGTTTGTGATATTCAAAGATATTTCTTCATCCTTTTTATTCCTAATTTTCATTTGATCTACATCAACAAAAACCAAAATAGGTATTTGACGATCTCTAAAATGTCGATGACAGGGCTTTATCTTTATCTCTTTTCACTTGGTTTTATTTGCGTTTGAAAGAAAATCAATGACTGATATTTTTGAGTGGCGAGTCTTTCTTTGTCGAAATGACTTCAAGATTGAACATCAGGAATTTTAATGGTAGACGAAGGTTCAAATTGAGCGCTTCCGAAGATATTATACTTGTGTAGAAGATTATGACGAGTGAGAATTGAAGGAATCAAGTTTTTGAAGCATTGAAAATAACTTTTTTCTTCTTTTTCCTCCCAAACAAAATTCCGGGAAAGATCAAAGGTTAGTTGCTGTAAGAGCAAGTTGCAAGAGCTTTTGCTGTTGGTTGGGACGTCTTTCGAAATGATATGAGTAATGGAGGGTAGAGTCGTTAGCAAAGGAGTGGATAAGTGATGAAGTAATAGAGAGAAGGTCATTAACGAAAATTAGAAATAAAGAGATGGAAATGAAAAAGAACCTTGATGTGCACCACTCTGTTGATAGATTTGAAAGATAAACGTTGGCCTTCTACACCACCTGCTTTAGAACTACCGGAAATGAAACCAAGGCAAAACCCTTTTCCGAACCGTGGTTGGGGGACTTTCAGACGGAAGATCCGAACAGACAGAACGGGATACAAAGATAAGAAGATGATCGGAGGATAGGGAAAAATATTGGAAGTTTAGAAAAGAAGTAGTACGTTGGGTTTACTCCAAGGTGATCACGGATACTCCATGGGAGTTACGCTAAAAACCACCAAACCGCATATAACAGAATAGAAATGATAGGCAAGTTCACCCGCACCAGCTGTATCTTGAAAATTAGAAGGAAGAAATTTTCAACGATAAACAATACATTACCAAGGATACTGATATCATATAAAATTGGAGATGATGAAAGAATTTGATCTATTTTGCTGTGATCAAATAAATTAGGATAGTCATTAGAATTACGTGGCAGATATACAGAACAGATGAATTTAGTAGTAAATAAAAAATTTGGAAGACCCCAAATGAGAGGCACGAGAACAAAGTCATTGCCCACACAAGCACAGCAACCGCCTTTGATTGAAAATGAGGATATATATATATATATATATATATATATATATATATATATATATATATATATATATATATATATATATATATATATATATATAGTATATATATATATATATATATATATATATATATGAAGCGGCGCACGAAAACGCGAAAGCGTTTTTACGATAATGCGAAACGGTTAAACACCTAAATTCCGATATTGAACGAAGTACAAC
>JABUQX010081669.1:0-12500 GCA_015478945.1 Trachelipus rathkii
AAAACTTGGAAAATGCAACTTTTGATAATTTGAGTATTTCCATTTGGCTAAGTCTGTTTTATATGTAAAAAGAGTAGAGAAGTTATCGCTAATACTACTAAAGTATACTTCTGGAACAGCTGTGGTTCAATTTATTGTCCTTATTGTTTATTGATAGTACATGAGATTCATGCATCAAATTAGCAAATCTAGCACAATTGTAGTAAATTCATATTATAATGAATATATTTATACCTTCACCATCTCAGATTTCCTGAAATTTTCAACAATGCCTTAGTTTTAATGGAGGACATGAATAATAACCAAAAGAGTTTTAGGATATATTAAGTTCAAGAGTGTCATTGCAGAAGAATTACTGCTAAGTTGGGTGCGGAGAGGTTTGAGTGGACAAATCTGTGGGAGTATGTGAGGGAACCTGATGCATATGAGTTTCAAATTAAAGATATTCTAATCTCATCTAGGTGTAGCACACTATGAACAATTGTAGAATGGTTAGTTCATTTGTTATGCATTTTTTTTCCAGGTCTTGTGCGAATATGATTATAATGGTCGACCTGTGCGAAAAGAGAGATAATTAATGAGAGAAATTATTTTTCTTCATAATTCTACATCTAAATTTGAGAATTATAAACTTTTTTTTGAGGGTGGACGTGCTTACGCAAAAAATTTCACAAACAATATTAAGCAATATAAACTTTTCATCAATCTTATATATGAGTGTAATTAATAGGCTTCATATTTATTTTAAAGCTTATTTAAGTAAATTGCATTCGAAATATATAATAATAAAAAATCTCAAATATTATGGTTTGCACTTTACTAAATTAATGTGAGCATTCTAAGTACTATATAACTACACTCCTAAATATGTATTTATTATATATCTAAAAAAGGGTAAATTAATCCTTTTGGGTAAAAAAATCCCATCTTACTAAGAGAAATATTTGTTGATATTAAATTCAATAATTTTTGTATGCTTGTTTTTAATATATTTTAAAAACCTGGTTGTTTTTAATAACTTTATATGCCTTTTTAATAAATTCCATGTTTTCATTGGTGGTAGATCTTGAAATAAGATCATTTAATTTACATTTTATCAAAGTACATACTTTTGAAATAGATCACATAATAAACTGATCAGTTTGGGTTTGATAGGATTCACTTTTACATAGAAGCATCAATGATAAATGGTACCTCATTAATTAACATACAGGCTTTTGTGAATAAGCAAAATGAAAGTAGAGAAGGGTTAGTGTTTAATGTTTCAAGATAAATTTGACATTTAAATTTCCCTAAGTTCTTATGCATCCTTTTCTCATGAACATATATAGCTTAACCACCTATCTTGTTGTGTTTTTATCCGTTCTATCTCTCAGGACTCAATGATGCATGTCGTTATCTTCTTTTAAGCACATACAAATATATCTGTGGAAATTTTGTGTGGATAGTTGGAATTTTAATGAGGTTTATTAATATTTCACTTAATTTCTCTATTTCTTTTTATGACTTTACATGTTTCTCGTCCATAAAAAACTTTGAGGTAAAATTAGCAATTCTGTATTATTTATAAGCTATCATCAAAGTTATATCATATGTTCAATTTCGTTTTCATTGATGGTATTCTTAATAATAAACATATTTAATGATTCTTTGATGTCTTGAATTTCATCTCTGTGTATGAAATAGCAATGAAATTTGAGCTTTTAGAGTGTACACGATTGATATGTTATATGCTATTGCTTTAAACATCACCTAAAAGGGATTTCTGATTGAGTTATTTTACTACTTATTTATTTTCTACTCTTGTTTAGTATATATGCATATATGTTTACTGGTATTTTAAGTGGATATTTCAATAACTAATCTTCATCTTATGAATTATAGAGTTGTGATAGTCAGTTTAATATTATTCAGTATATTGTTTGTTGTCTTCATTAGGTACTGTTCGTCAAAAAGACCTCACGCTGCAAGTCTTTTCACTGCACCACCAAATCCATCACAAGGTCCTTTACCATGTGCTGTGTGAAAAAGGACATTCAGCTTCAACATTGAATTCCTCTTTATGAAAACGCAAGTTGGAGAAAATATTTTTTTTTTATATTGTGCAGCAGATCCATCAGAATAATAAAAAATCTTTTTGGGTACCTTTTGGAATTTTGTTGTCAGAAAGTTGAGCTTTTTTTGAAAGGTGTACACAGCTACAGTGTTATGTTGTAAGCAATCTGAAATTGACATAATTTAGGTGTTCAGTTTTTTGAAGATCTTTTAAAAAGTATATTACAAAAGGATATAGCTATAGCGACCTGATCATTAGACCAGTGGAAACTCTTAGCTGGGCTTCATCTTGCACAACTATAGAATAGTTCTCAGTAAAATCTAGGTTAATTGCAAATTCAGATTCTTGGAAAGTTTTCCATTTTGCTGTTCATGAATGATGGTTGTTTTGCAATGAAATCATGCCACACTAAACGTGACAACTTATTACACAATAAGTCTATAAGTCCTAGTGATGATTTTTCAATGGTTTCTAAGTTGCAGCGATCAACAGAAATCCATTGGCCGAAACATTACCTTTTCAATAGCATTGTTTTCAAGCATCTTTTCTAGAAATTGTCTTATTACATCTTCACCAGGACAAGTCATAGTTATGAAGATTGCAAGCTATTGAGGGTGAATTGCACAACATTTTTTTGCAAGACCATGTTTATAGGTTTTTAATTCATCATTTGTTAGCACTCCTAGCTTGCTATTTTCTAACATCAACTTGACATTTTGATGAATTGCTAGTGCAATTTGTTTTGGCCTCAACTCCGCAAATTTAACAGAAACCAATTTTCATGTTGGTAAACCTTTCTTTGAAAAATCTGTGGGCCTCTTTTAAGTTGCGTAGTATGAGCATTTTTTGAATTTTCTTTTTATATCCATCTGATTCTACTACTATTATGCAATCTTTTACACCTGGTATTGCCCTGCTGATATCATTTTTGTAAAATGAATGAACAGTTTGCGCTATATCTTCTGTTAGAGCTTCCCTGGTTTTAGGTTAGGACTTTCCAAAATGCCGTTTTCTTTTAGCAGTTTTTTTTTTGACTGCTCATGAAATTTGGTGCATTGAATTCTCTCATGATTTTTTGTATGGACCACGTGTCTGGTTAGCAAGTTAGTAACTAACTTTTTTTATTTTGTTTGTATGATTTGAATATTGAACTTTCAGATTTTGAAGAACTGACTGTTCTAGATCCTCAGTATTATTGTCTGAGTTTGAGTCTTCTGCTACTCTAAAAATGTTATGCTTCAGAGCTGTCAATTTTTTTACTCCAGACTTAGAATAATACTTTGACAATTTTCTTTTTGTCAATTTTACTCCCCCCCCCCCCAACTCTTGAAGAGAAACATTGAGCCCCTCAACCACTTCTTGATTGCAATGTAAAGCTAGGGTCTTTGTCTGAGGAATCTGTTCTATTGAAATGAGAAGTAGAGGGCTGGGCAGTGTTTCTATTTTTTAAAACAGCAAGTTCTTTTCTACAACTATCATAGATTGAAGCTCCATGAGGCATTTCTGGAATTATGTCACATCCATTTCGTAACCTTTCTTAATTTCTTTCTGTCCTGTACAAAATGATCAGCCTTTTTTGTTTGGCTAAAACACTGCAGTTTTTCAAATGTTGTACCACTCTCCATGTTGAATATTTGTTATAAATTTATAATTTATAAAATGCTTGAATATCAACTCGGAATAATATTGTTATAATTCATATATAAATATTTTAATTGTAATATATGCTGAAAATATATAAAATCACAATTAATAATATATTAATAGAAAGAGTATAGCAAAATTAAAAATATTATCAATGAAATATTTCACAGGTTGAAATTAATATCTAAATTGTAAACACCTGTGTATAAATATCATGGTAAATTGTTATACCATACTACTTTTAAGATCTCAAATTGTATTTAAATGCAAGTCACATCAACACAGCATTAACTTCACTAACAGACTGACTCTTGACTATAGCACATGCCATTGTATGTGCTGTACAGACACTGAATATGTGTGTTTCAACTTGCTATTTGTAAATTTGTAAAGATGTTGATACACATTCTTGTAAAAAATGCATATAATATATATATATATATATATATATATATATATATATATATTATATATATATATATATATATATATATTGTATATTATATAATATAATATATATATATATATATATATATATATATATATAATTTTCTTATAACATAAATCGGTTTATAAAGGAGAAAGGTGGGTATTTAGGCAAAATTTTTGATTTTTGTAAAAAACCAGGGTTTTGTAATAAATATTTTAAAATATGATGTCTTCATCATCCCATAACTAGACTTTGCCAGACATTTAATATATGTATAAGGTATTTGCTTAATTTGTTTGAAAATTTTTAATTGTATGCTTCTACAAAGAAAATTCATGAAATTTGATGTAGATTTGGGAAAAAACATTTTCCTCATAACCAGGGATGGCAATTTTGGTGATTTTTTTGATTTTTTTTTAAAAAATCAATTTGTGATTTTTTTGATTTGTTTTACTTTTTTCTATTTTTTCAGATTCGTAACG
Source organism: Trachelipus rathkii (assembly GCA_015478945.1). Taxonomy (NCBI): domain Eukaryota; kingdom Metazoa; phylum Arthropoda; class Malacostraca; order Isopoda; family Trachelipodidae; genus Trachelipus; species Trachelipus rathkii. The sequence continues at coordinate 4,613 of JABUQX010081669.1, forward strand.
TCACGCGATATATAATTTGTAACTTGCAAATTATATTTCGCGTGACGTTACGAATCCAAAAAATCAAAAATATCAAAAAAATCAAAAAAATCACAAACTGATTTTTTTTAAAAAAATCAAAAAAATCACCAAAATTGCCATCCCTGCTCATAACCCATATTGTGTTGTCTATCATTGAAAAGACCTTGAAAAATGCTACAAAATGACACCACTCCCATTGTTCTAGCTTAACTAGAAGAGTTACGATCTTAATTTGAATATTTGCTGGTCTCACATTTTCCAAAATTTTTCTTTAACTTTATATGGCCATAGTTTCTAAATTTTCCTGAAATTTGGGATTATTCATAGCCTCTACAAAGTTAACCATTGTTGAAGATTTCATGAAAATCAGAGATGGTGAAGTTAAAATCTTGTATTGATGCAGAATGACCCTTTTTAAAGAGGCCTACTTTGCAAATTGAGCAATTTTACTCTTTAATGCAGACTGTTATGATTTTTGAACCTTTTATGGTAGTCATTTATGCCCTTGTCATTTTCACCAAAGCCTTTATAAAGTGTTCATTGAGCTTTCTTTTTATCCATACCCAAATTAAAAATGAGAAATTGATAAACAAATTATTTTGTATATCATACTTGTAAAAGTTTGATAACTTTGGGAAAGGAAGCATAATTTTATAAAGTTAAACTAGACATACATATTAGTGGATGATTCATTTACATTTGAAGTAGAATGTTAATATGATAGGTGAATATGGTATATGAATATGCTCCTTATATTTAGCTTCTTTAATTGTATATAATTCTTTGATTCTAGATTTGATAGTACACCTACTTTATACTGTACTTTGTTTCATTGTTTTGCAGTGTTATTGTCTTATATGAGAATAGGAATTGGGGAAAATCTTTGGATCATTTTTTTTTTAGTCTTCTGAAAAGGCTAGTAAGGAAGTGAAAAAAAAATAGGCGAGTTTGACTTCATTAGTTGCGAGTATCAATAGTTATGGTCAGAAAGGGATTAGTGTGTTGGTATGGAAAAGCCCTAGAATCCACCCTTTTAAGATGAACTGTATGGAGCTACTCATAAATACGTGATGCATATATATGTAACTATGTAATGCTATCCAGCCAAGAAAATCATGAGAAAAGGAAATTATGAATATTTTTTTAAGGACAAAGTAATGTTTAATTCTGAATTTTTGAAGTTGTGATTACGCCCATGTAGTTGGGTTTGATATTATACTGACTAGATAGGAACCATTTTTTATGAACCACTAAAAATGACTTTTCTCTTCCCTAATTAAATTAGAAATGCAAGAAAGATTTAAGTTAATTGCTCCAGTCACCCTCCTAGTATATATTTGTAGTCTGGCTTGAATGCTTTTTTTAAATGAATTTAGTGAGGGTGAGTAGTGAGGATGGGTTAGGAAAGGTGATACTGCCCGTTTGTTGGAAGTTTCTTTGTTTAATAATAGAGATATGATGCAATTGGGTTTGAATGTAAGATCAAATTTGCTTTTGTTAGACAAATGGCAAAATACATGAGGAGTATAGATATAAAAAGAGGTGAGTGGGGCAATATGCCAGATTTTATCAGACATTTTTGATGTCAAACACCACTGCAAAATATTCACCTAATGCTGGAGTTGGAGAAAGGGAAGGTTGATCACCACCAGTCAAGTGTTTCTTACAGAAACTATGCTTAACCACAGAGCTGCTTAGCTGCAAGGTTTTGAGGGGAGCCAGAGCCAAAAATTTTTTGATAAAACTGCAGTGGATCAAAAAATTTATTGTAAAATAAAGATGTTCAAAGATGGAGAAGAATAATTTTAAAATGATTGTAACAGCAGAAAAAGATTACTAGCTTTTTGCAGCCCTTCTTAATTAAATTTAATAATAGTTTTTATCTTGGTAGGTTTTGAGTCTGTATTTGTTTAGATAGTTTTTTTAATTTTTTAATCTTTCAATAAATTTATAGCCCTGTTATTGCCACATAATTTGAATAGTTTAGAGTTAATGCAAATGGCCCGTTGTTATATATATATTTTTTTCTTTAAGCTCTTGCTCCACAAATAACCATATCAATTACTTTAAATTGTTTATATTCCCTTTTTTATAGTCAGTATATTGGTTTTAAAATATATATTCAAGGGCAGTCTAAAAAGTATCTGACCTTTGGCTCTAAAAAATAAATTACCTGATTGGATTGGGACTTTAATCCCCTTCAAAGTAGGCCCCTTGTGCCTTTACACACTTAGCCCACCCTTCTTTCCACTTCTGAAAACAATTCTGGAAGGCTTCTTTTGGAATGGTGTTCAACTCCACCATCGCATTCTGCATTATCTCATTTCTACTCTGAAAACGGAATCCTATCAATGGGCTCTTCAATTCCAGAAATAACTGCTGAGTAGGGAGGTTGGCGAACGACTGCAATTCCATGTTTCCTCAAGAAAGTCTGAATCAATTGTGATGAATGAGATGGAGCATTGTCGTGATGCAACTGCCAATTTTTTGCCCTCCAGAGATCTGGTCTTTTGCGGTGAGTTGCTTCACAGAGTCAGCAGATCACTTCTTGATAGTACTCTTGTCATCGTTTGTCCTTCCGGTTCGTACTCGTGATGCACAATTCCACGGATATCAAATAACACTTATTATCACCTTGATTTGGCTTCTCACCTGTCGCACTTTTTTCAGCCTTGGGGATGTGGGATGCCTCCATTGTGTCTATGTCATAGCCTTACACCCATGACTCATCTCCAGTTATAATGTTGTTCACTTTGAGAATCACCAAGCTTTTGACAAAATTTTATGCAGTAGCATTGTTCAATTTGTTCACATTTTATAAAAAAACAAATTTTGATGAGCACGTACAACAGCACCTCACTCGACTGCATGTAGCAATCAACTGACTCACCAGAACGCAGAGAAAAATTTCAAGCATGCACATTAAACTTTCTTCTTCAAATGTGCACAGTAACCCAATCCTAGTATCAATACTTTGCGCGTGAAAATTGAAGGTCGGATACTTTTAGACAGCCCTCGTATATATATATATATAATATATATATATATTATATATATATATATATATATATATATATTATATATATATATATATATTATATATATATATATATATATATATATTATATATATATATAATATAGTATATATAATATTATATATTATATATATATATATATTATATATATATCATATATATATATATATATATATTTATGACCTACCCTTCCCCACTTCCCATTCTATAAAAATTAATAGCTGTGCAGCAGATGATCTAACAATTGCAGTTCAAAACTCCTCCCTGAATAATGCATGTAGAGAAGTAAAACAATGCGTAAACCAGCTGAAACAATTGTTAACCGAATGATACGTCACCTCAAAAATCTTCTGTTATTACCTTACTCAGCTCAGACCAGAGAATTTAACATTTCCACCCAGCAATTTTCATTTCAAACGATAGACTCTGTCTCAAATAAGCAATCTGCTATCCTAGGTTTGACCTTCAACACACACACATAACATCCACCCTCCATATCAGTAATATCACTTCCAGAGCCACACACAAATTAGATGCACTGAAAACGTTAACTGGAATAAACTTTGATTAGCATAAAGAAACCCTGACAATATAGTAGTATACAGTCAATACCTCCACCATTTCTTAAATTATGCATCACCTGCCTGGGCATCCCACAATATCACAAAACAATAGTTCTAGAAATTATAAATCGTGCAAACAAAACTCTTGAGATAACAGGCTGCCTTCCCTCTACACCCATAAAAGATTGACTAACAAACAAAAATTCTTTATAAAAGGCATTTACTTTCTTGACATGATAGACTGTCAGTTTTACAGTTAAATCACAATCAATACATCACCCATTGCGGCGAACAGTACAACAACCTTCTTTCCTAGAAAGAAAAAAAATCACACTAGCACTATACTATTCTAACATTTGCAACACTTCCCCCACCCCCACTTCCAGATACCCATATTAAGCATCCATACTCGATTAACTCAACAATCTCTGCATATCCGAATAACACCATACTGGTCCAAGCACATCCACACTCAAAATATCCCTTATAGAAACTTTGGACAGTCAAACCCGAGCAATGCTGTCCTACTATGGGCACTCTGGTCACCATCCTACCCTTCAATAGTGCAAATTTAAAATGAACTAGGTGCCCTCCCCTCACTTTCAAAGATGTTTTTTCACAGACCAATGATGACACAAAACATCTTGCTAGACTGCTCAAATTTAAGACATCATATTCAACTTCAATAAATTTACTTTAAGATCTCTGGGCCTGGCCTGCTGTGGTGATGAAATATTTCTGGTATACCCATTTTTTGTAGGAGGAGTGTGTGGGGCTAGGCCTGGGCTACATAGTAAAAATTATATATATATATATATATATATATATATATATATATATTATATTATATATATATATAATATTATATATATATTATAATATATATATAATATATATAATTATATATATATTATATAATATATATATATATATATATATATATATATCCACCAACCTCAAACTTTTTACCCCGCCTGACTATATATATATAAGCACATGTTAACTATGTGTTTTATCATAGGTTGCATAATGCTTAGTTTTGCCATTACTCATAATAGTAGTTTTTTTATGTGGATTGACATTTGTTATTGGCATTTTGGTTAGATAATTACAAATGTTAAAATCTGCCTAATTGTGAAAGTATAAAAATAACCAATTAATTTTTTTGCTCTGAAATTTTTAATTTGGATAACATTCAAAAGTAGATTTTATCCAAGAGTGTGGAGCTTTAAATGAATTTTAAGATCTTACACCTACTCAAAAGCTTTTAAAAGTCATCTGGATTCCAGTTATTTAATAATAATAGTTTGAATGCATTAAAACATCTGGTTACCACTTCCCGGTACTTGTAAATAAATGTGCATTACATTTTCTATTAGATTTGTTTAAATTACATTAAAATCAATTTCCATATGAGGAACTTATTTGGTTACTATTTATAATTAAATTTTATATACTGTGAAAAACTTTTTATTGATGGTTAACTTTCCATAACTATTTTTCCCTCCATTGGAGAATAATATCTCAGTTATGTTTAGTATTGGGAATGTAACCTTGGATACTAAATTTAGAACCATATATTTTGGTTCTAAGGAAACTTTTGTGAAAACCTCCCTTTTTTTTTTTTTTTTTTTTTTTTTTTTTGTGTGAGCAACTCTGAAGTTAAAATAAATTGTTCAATTTTGTCTTTTCTAAAGTTTGACACTGATACATAATTTTGTATAAGTATCATTAGTATGCAAATAGAAAACTACAATCCAGTTTTGAAACAAACTATTGAACCATTATTACTTATCTTTATAAATATGTTTAATAGTCTCTGGATACTATTTTTTATTGATTTACTTTTTTTAAATTTGCAGATTAACAGTTTGTGATGTTAAATGTGATTGAAGATAATTATATTCTTTAATTAAATGATTTAAATATATAAATTTTTCTAACTATAATTTTGCATATCATTTATTTTTGAATTTTTTTTTGTAAAGAATTTCAAAATTTCTTTGAAAATGGGAAATAGGGATGATGAATATGATTATCTATTTAAAGGTAAGTGTAAACTTTGTATTATTATTATTATTATTATTATTATTATTATTATTATTATTATTACTCCCTTCATTCATGATAATGGTGGAAAATTTTTCAATTTATCACAACTATCCTTGACAAAAAAAAAAAAAATTAAAAGAGGGTTCCTTGCCTCTTTAAAAAAAAAATAAAAAATAACACAGGGAAATCTAACTTCACTTGTCAACAGAACTGTGAGCAGCAGCCACATGATTTTAAGTGGAGGTGAAGCTGGAGCAAAAAAAAAAACCTTGTAATATAAAATGAAGGGGTCCATTGGCAGTTGCATATTTTTAAAATGGGTTGGGACAGAGTTGGGGAAACATTTAAAATTGTGGAGCTGGAGTCTGCTTATCCAGGATGCTTCCCTTATTAATTTCTAATTCCTGATTTAGGTATATAAATTTCTCCTTTGAGATTATTATATATATATATATAAATATATATATATATATATATATATATATATATTATATATATATAATATATATATATATATATATATATATATATATTAGTGGTTGCACCGATACCAAAATTTTTCGTCCGAATACCGATTACCGATACGATACAAGTACTGACACATTTTTTCACTACCGATACCCGATACCTGTTGAAATTTTGCCAGATACCCGATACCGATTACGCGATACCTTTTAACTCCTATATAATATGGCCCTAATATATATATATATATATATTAGTGATGGCAACCGGAGAGTAATTTTGGCCGGAGGCGCGGAGAGCCGGAGGCCGAGATGAAAAATTTTAATTCCCGGCCGAGGCGGAGTCTCTCCGAAAAGAAACTTAAAATTTTCATTTTATAAATACATATCTGCAATAGAAAAAATAAAATTAGTATATATATATATATATATATATATATAAATATATATATATATATATATATATATATATATATATATATATATATATATATATATAATATATATATATATATATAATTTTTACACATTACATTGTTTAATTTAAAAATATTAAGAAATACATAATTTATTCCTTTCTGGATATTATGTCTTCTCTAGTGTGGAATTACTTTAAGATTAAAGTAAGCGATAATAGTAAAGCTGAGTGTCTTTTGTGCGCTATCAAGAGGAAATACACAAGAAAGGTTCCAAAATTCGCATTACTAAAATTTTACTGATCATTTTGAAAAGAAACATAGAAAAAATGATAAAACCACATTTTCGAAGATAAAAGAACTATGCTGAATCTTCAGAGGAAAGGTAGCCGAAAAAAGAAAACATGATATCACATACATAGCAGATGATGATCCATTGTCCATCCATATCATCAACTTCTAACTCTATTAAAAAAAGATTTGTTTAACTACACTGTTTGAAATAACTGAAGATAAACAAAGAAATTTGGAACATTAATGATGAAAAAGTAACAGAAATTCATTTCAGAAATGGGGAAGTGATTGCTGTGGCAATCTACCATTTTCTTTTGTAGAAGACATTGGTATTTAAGAGATTAATAAATCACGTATGTCCACAATATAATATTCCATCAAAGGGCGGTACTTTTCAGAAGAGATTATCCCAACAAAATTAAAAGGATAATAACAAATAACGCTTCAGCTGCAAGAATTCAAGCAATATCATTAGCATCAGATATTGGACTTGATCATATAACAATGAAAGCCTTTATAAGTATGTCAGAGCACTGGATGATAAAGAATTTCAAGGAAGAGTTGAAACATTACAAATAAGTAGTTTTAGTGCTTCTCATTCGGCAGAAAATATATGTCTAAAAGGGAAGGAAATACTTTAAGAGCTGGGATTTAAAAAAAAAGAAAATATTCATGTTGTCCTCACAGATAATGCACCAAACATTACAAAAGGCATGAGAGCGACAGGTGTTATAAATGGGACATGTTTTATTCATTCCTTACAGCTAGTAAGTAAATACATGATGCATATTTTTCTCAAAATAATTTAATTACTTTTATGTAGGAAAATTGTAGGTCATTTAGTAGATCACCAATTGCCTACAACTAAGTTAACTGAATTAAAAATCTCAAAATTTGAAAATACACAAGCTTATCCAAGTTGTGGAAACAAGATGGAATTCATGCATATTATAGTGCTTGCAAAGGATCATAGGGCAAAAAATTGCAATTACTATTTATTCTTCAAATTCGAAAAAACAATCTAGAAATCTTAAATGCAAT
>JABUQX010081670.1:7500-16451 GCA_015478945.1 Trachelipus rathkii
GAATTACCTTTTTTTTTATTCTGGAGAGAAGAAAGCTCACAGGTACATTTGACACCCGCCAGAAGATAAAATCATATTCTTGTCCAAATAATGAGTCGATCGACATGTCAGGGTATATGGTGTTGGAAAGTGATAATGTTGAAAGGAGTTGGAAAAACAATGGAAGGAAGAGTGCTCCAGACCATCCGGTAACAATAATTATTTTGTTTTGGATTAGAGAGTGATAAGAAAATGAATCAGAAGTTTTCCTCAAAGATGGAGAAAAATTGTTAGGTCCTGGTTGCTTAAGACCTTAAGGAATATGTGAGCATGTTAGATTATTTTTTTTTTATTTTTCGCTTTTTCTTATGAAAGCTTTGAAGAAAAAATACTGAAATGATATGATGCTGAAGTAGTGATAAATTTTGAACCGTTTCTTGGCTTCACTGAACGTTAACTTACGGTTATAAATAGTTTTTTATTAATATATTTTTCGTTGGTACAAATGTCATATCAATGTTGCGTTTCTTTTGGATATGGTTGGAAGGGTAACATTTTTTAACCTCACCATCTCATTATACCCTTTTATCAGAGTTGTTTTTTTTTTTTTGGTTTAATTTAAATGTATTTGTCTTGTCTTTGTCATGATTACCTTAGTGGAATACGCTCTACATACAATAAAATTCACGTAAACTAGGAATGTAGTTGTAAAAAGAATCTTTTCATCCATGAACTCGTCGCGCATAAAAAGTGACGGTAACATCTTGTGAAACAGATTTAAGTGTTACAACTGCCGTTACTTGGTAGCTTTAGTTTTCTACAATAAACTTCAGTAGGAGCTTTATATATATATATATATATATATATATATTATACTATATCATAGGTTATCGGTTCTTTGTATCTCGAACGTCATATAGTAATGTATGATATCGCAGAGCGAGGATTGCTGTCAACTAATTAGACGGAATATCCTATACTTTCATTACTCTATATCTATATATATATGTATCATATATCTCTATATAGTATCTATTTTATAAAAATTACTATATACTTATATATATATAATATATATAGTAGTGATATAGTTAGATAGATAGTTATTTAGTTAGTTAATATTATGTATATAAGTATATTATTATATGGTAGTTTGTATATTAAGCTAATATTGTCTAATACATCTATAGATATATCTATCTATATATATTCTATTATTATACTATACTCTAACTATACTATTACTATTCATATATCTATATACTGATATCAATATATATATATATCCTAGGCTATCAATATATGCTATTATCTTCTAGTATTACCCTCTATTCTAACTTATGGATAACGCACATCATTATATCCATATTATATATATATATATTATATTATCCCAATATATATATATGGTATAGTATATATGCTCTATATCTCTATGACTATAGTATCGAGGAAGATATTCTGTTCAGAATTTCCCTATCGAGAACTATATATATATATATATACTTTACTATATCATAATACAAGATATCTCTAGGCCTATATAGTATAATATATATAATATGCAAATTAATTCGGTGAGCGCATCGTAAGATCTAATAGGGTCGATCATAAATATCTATCTATAACTATGGCGCCGTTAGGAGCCGTTAGCCACTAGAAGTAGATAATACCTATAATCTATAGATATTACTATATATAATACTTATAGTAATACTTACAAAGATTCTTACCTATATATTCATTAATATATATATCATATACTATTATATGTCCTATATAATATATAATTCTCTCTCTCTAATATATATATATATCTAGTCTATATAATATATACCTGTAGTATCTAACTAACTCATATATCATAATATACACTATATATATACTCTATCTAGTATTATACTATCTACTCGTATAGCTATATCATATTACATCTTAGATATACTATTACTATATATATTATAATGGCTTAATCTGGTTAGTCGGTACCAATATTAAGGGTATTCATAGTAGCATTTATTAACTTAATAGAAGTTCGTTATACGTTTTAAAAGTATATGTAAATTTTAGTGCAATAAATTGATTTTAGAAATTTAGAATTATGAAAATAATTCTTAGAATTAAAATTTTAGAAGCCACAATTCTTTGCAATGACTGTTTAGAATTATATTCAAGCACTTTTTTTTTGTGTTCACAGAAATTTTATATGTGAAAAATAGTAAATAACTCTTTCGTTACAGTGTTTAGGTTTCTAATTTTTTTTTTTTTTTTTTTAATTTGGTAGTGCTATGAAGAAGTTTCAGTCTTTGGATCGGACAGCCAGGACGGACCAGTCGGATCAAACGTTGGCTACTGTCCATCAGAACACAATCACTGGTATTAATGTGTACACTGCTGATAGAAGTGGTAAGGTTACTTCAGTTTCTACCTGCGGTGCTGACTCCAGGCTAGTGATTTGGAATTTTGAGGCGAGTTCTTATGTGATATATTTTTTGGGTTGTATTTTTTTTAAACGTAATTGGCATGTTCTGGTACTGGGATGGGAAACTACTTGATGTTCTCCCTTGCTTGTTTCTTACCGTCATTGGTTTTCTTTTTGGCTATTGAATCTGGTACTCTGGGAATTGCGGAAACTTACTCTGTTGTCTGTCATTGTCCTGGTACCTGGGAATCGGAAACTAGCTTGATAGACCCCATGTTGTTTCTTACCGTCATTGGTTTTCTTTTTGGCTTATATGAATATGAATGTTTGACATTTATTTTAACCTTTTCTTACACTTCAATTATTTTGTTTCTTACTGTCTACGATTTTCTTTAACGCTTCATTAATATAAGTTAGATATTTTTCTTAGCTAATTTCCTTACGCTTAAATTGAATTGTTACCAGCTTCGTCTTTTGCTATCCCTTTATATATATATATATATATATTTTTAATATTAATGTAAATTAAAAATAATATATAATTTTTTTTAAAATAAAAATCTAAAACTAAATTTTTTAATAACTATATTATATACTGTTATTATATATGATATGATGAAGTTATATATATATATCGCTATGTATGTATATATATATTATTATCATGTCATTTATATATGTAGTGGAGACCAAGTGACGAGGGCAATGAATAAGTATGGTCACTGACCTCCAGTAGAAAAATAAATTGAATTATATATAATATTAATGAAAATAATTAAAGTGAGAAAAGTAAAAAGAAATTAATGTATATTAAATAGGAGGATAATGTAAGAAAGAAAGATAGAAACTCTAATTCCTTCATCTATCTGCAAGGATTCTTCCCTAAGCTGTCAGACCCCTTGTTCCAAATGCTCCTGGTTTGTTGCTAAAGGTAGATCACTTATTAACGTAACGAGCAAATAGAAGGGAATGAATGAAAAGAAGTAAAGATAGATCATAAATGCATATATACTTTTCCATAGTAGTAGAGTAATGTTGAATACCTTAAAGATGAGATTTTATTAATCCATATATACTTTCACAAGAAGTAGAGGTAATGTTAATACATTCAACATATATCCGGGAAAGAGTAAGGGGATAGCCAAATATAATGAGTCAATTGGGACTCCACCGTAGTTTTTCCACTGGTGAGTCATCATTTACATCTTAGTAGTCCTCCCTTATATTCTATTTTCGTTAACACCTTCAAAAACCGCAATATCTAAATTAATATATTACTTTATTAGAATGTGGTTGAGAAGGTTCCAGATACAGAATTGTATGGAATTGCGGAACTACACTCTCATATGTAAACACGAGCGCTTTAGTCAAAATTGAATAAGGCGGGATATCTTGACTAGATCGTAGGTACAGGAACTTAAGAAGTTTTAAGAGTGGTCTTGTAGTGAAAACCAAGACTGACTTTAATACTCATAGTCCAAAACAAGAAATGCCATTGTGAGGTAGAAGAATCACACAAGATGACTGTCTTGAGTGAATTATCAAAGTAACCTATTTTAAAAAGGGTTGTTCTTAATGGCACTTTCTAGTGGCAAAGTCCTCAGACCAATAATCTAAACACCCTATAGATGCAAACATATAAGGTTAACTATTCATGCTTTGGAAGTCTAATATTGAAGTTCACTGTTACTCACTTGACCGATTCTGCAATTATACAGCATTCAATACTTAAATGGTACTATTATTATTCTTAAATTCTAAATCGATTTACCCCTATCAGCAGTATGTCGAGGAGGGGTTTTGTTGAAGGATGATTTGGAAATTCACTGTAATCAAGGTTTGATAAATCCTATGGGAAATCTTGAAGTTTATAATAGAATAGGTAAGAGTGCATGGGTTAGTATTGGCAAGAAAAACCCACATTCAAGACTGAAGTTATGGAAAAAGTAACCTGTGATTAATCTAATCATATGTATATGGAAAGTGTCCCATAATATTCATAGTACCTGTCGGTGGTTATGTCTGGTTATATCACCTCGAATATACTAACTGTTTCATACATCAACTTACATAAATACTTCGGTAAGCCGTTCAAAATATTACACAATCACTGTTTCATCAATCCCATGAACTCCATTAGAATGAATATGTCACTGATATGGGAATTAGCTGTTTTATGCTACTTAACCTCCCATCAAAAAAAAAAGAGTAAATAATACAAAAACGAAAAATTAATATACCATTATGCACCATCAACATTAATGCTCACATTGAATGTACTCATCTCTTCACATCTATATAGAATAAGAATTCCATTCTAGGTTTTTGGTATGTTTCACATCTCAATATCTGAAGAAATACATTCTGATCCCGGACTCCCACACATACACGCCTTTGACATATAGATATAATATATACATATAATATATCGTCTAAATATCATATATATATCTATTCATATATATATATATATATGTCACTTTCACAGACCCACAGTCTATCTACGACGTTAATGATTATGATAACTATTATAATTATAATTTATTACTAACATACCATATCTTTAGTATTTATAATTATTATACACTCTAATACCATACACAATATAAATTATAATACTACTCTAGTACTCCTAATATATAGTAACCTATATATTATATCTATACATATATAGTCTATCTCTTCTCCTCTTTATATATTATATATTTATATCTCTGTATATATACGTATACTTATATATTTATACTATATATAGATATCCTATATATATATATTCTCTGATTCTTATATACATTATACATATATACTAATTATTAAAAAAAATGACTAATTCACCTTTTTTCTTTCCGTTCTCCCCAGCCGGTCGATTCTCCAACACATCTCATCACTTACCTCACGCTTATACACCCTAACCCGACTCTCATTCATCCTTTTCCCATGACCAAACCATATGCTCAACTCCGTACTTTCTTTATTTCTCTCTCTCATTTACCCCTTTCTTCACACCACACAACTGCTCTAACTACGTTCATCTCTTCATTTCGTTACAATTTCTCACTCACACCTAGTCGACGCCTCTACAGATTGTCCATATCCTGATACCACGCCTTGAACTTATGTAGGCTCTTACTCTTATTCCAGCACCCATATCGTATCCTATAACAAGTTAAACACAGATACACTAACATAAACTCTCATGTAAGCATCCACTAGCGCACTCAAGACTTGACTCCCTTTGCGTCACCAGCGGATATTAATTGAGCAACCAGCCCACTCTTCCTGCATTCTTACATACTTTCCCTTACTCACATCTCTGCTCCTCAATCGTGTCCCTTCTTCATCAATAATACATCCTACATATTTAAAATCAGACACTTTGCCTAATTGCACACCCTCCAATATGATTTCACTCGAGAGCTTGACTGGGTCCTCACCTTACAACATAACCTTACTCTATCTACCGTAGTACTTTCAAACATCTCCTTTTACACACTCCTGCCAAATCCATCTACCTAATCCTCCTCAAACTCTCTTCAGACTTCCCATACAAAGCCAAGTCATCTGCATATAACTAGGTAAGTGGCACTCCGCTCCTCCGCTCATATCTCAAATCATTCTAACACCATTTTCGCACTCCCACGCTATGCTCTAATTCTTACAAAGACCATATACCTTACTTCCTCTTTACTACGGTTTACTTCAAAATGATGATTTCGATAACTAATAAATAAATATAATAATAATAATCATAATATCAATAATAATAATAATAATATGCACATAATAAAATAATAAAATAGATTAATAATAATAATTACTAAAATAATAAATTAACTAATTTTCTATGAATACATACACACTATAATCAAAATATATATATCAACTAATCAATTTTATATGTTAAATGATATACTCTTATATCTACCCCTTTTAAATTTCCTAAGTTGCGTTTCTTCCAAAATATGTCACAAGGAAGGACAGTAAGTCTGTCAGTTAGATCAAAAAGTAATAAACTACAAGTTTAGGTTAAGTCGGTCTTTATAAGCATGTAACATCGTGACATCAAAAATTTCTAATCTAAAACATAATTCATTATCTATAGATCGAAAACAAAAAATATATAAAACCTTCCCCTCTAAATAAATTTATAATTTATTAAATTAATGTATAGTAAATATTTATATCCAAACTTACTCACACAAAAACTACATTCTGATAACAAAATAAAATACTAAAAACTGATTAAAGTACTAGATTAACAGGTAAACTCTACGTGATACTGATTGTAAATTGGCCCTCCTGGCATGAATCGTTCGCACGAATTAACTACTGTATCTGTTAACAATCGTATACTTATGAATCTCGTATTTAACTTTCTACTCCTCTTCTCTACCTCCCTGAATTAGATCCCAACCCTTCCTCAATCCAACAGCTCATTTTTCTGTTATTTATTTTCTGGTTATCCATCTGCTAAACGTACTTGTATTCTTGAATTCAACTGCCTAATCAACTGATTGAACTACAGACTCATTCTTCCCATTTCTCTTTTAATTTGCTAATTCTATCCTAAGTATCCTATCTGCTTAACGCCTTTTGTAGAATCATCTGCTAATCTCTTTCAAGGACCTTGCAGTTCAGCTCACTCTGCATGGCGTATTATCATCATGTTATCAGTTTGTTTTTATTTGATTATTAGATTTTCATTCCCACAGATATTTAATGATATTCCCCACTCTGTATTGCTCTAACATGCTATCACTGGTTTTTGTCTCTCGACAAGTGGATACACTTACAACTCTTTTGAGGCCATATACTCTAGATTTCCATAATAAGGAGCAAGTATTGGCCTCCACCTAGTGTCGCGTGTCTTTTTACTCTTATATCTAATGATCTATCTGGAGTTCTACCTCCACTTAATTTGCCTAAATGAAAGCTCTGAATATACCTTGCATAACTCCATTCTTCCTTTCTCTAGCTAAGCTAATTCCCTCAATTTCGTACTTCTCTCTTCTTTCTGCTCTTATCATGATACCTTATTACGTCTTCATTCTATCTGTTTTTCTACTGTACGCCTTCTCATATTTCTTTCCTGTACAACTTCCCTTCAAACTGTAATAAGAGACTAGTCATCACTCTGTCCGTACTCACTCAGTTAACTTTCTCTCCTCAACAGAGAATCCTACTACAATCCATCTCTCTTCTCATGTCCAACTTTTCATACCACTCCTTTTTTTTTCTCTGTTTCAAATGTCCTTATTACGCTATTAAGCTCTAGCATAACTTACCCTGAATTGATACCCAATATCTGTCACCATTCTTAATCCTTGCCGATTAATCTTTCTCATTCCCAAATATTTAAAAATCCTCAGCTGTAGTTGTAGACCTTCCAACTTTTAATTCTTTCTTAACTTCAGATATAACTTAGTCTCAAACTCTTTACTTACCCCGATCCATAATGAGCATCTGATACACATAGGATCCCATTTATTATCATCAATAAAGTGCATCTCACCTTCCTTCTCACACTCCACGTAAAGAAAATATATCATCATTTTATCGTTCCTTTATATGGGCTCTTTTCTTCAGCAGCCATCTCACTAAACTCTCGTACCATTTTCGTGGCTGCAAATCTTTCTACGTGCCACACAACATCTCGTCTTTTTGTTTCCATAACTTAAACGTGTTTAACTCTTCACTAAGGAGCGTTTATCAATACTCGTTGCCTCCTCATCCACATCGCACTTTCCTTGGCTAAAATGACTGTTCTCTACATCAAAGCGTCTTTATCTGCATTACTCTCTCATATTTATAGGATTAGTATTTATCTTCAACTCCTTTCCTATGGAAAAGAGTCGGAACCTTCATCACATCTTCTGTTGTGACAAGATACCTCCTTTCTCCCCATAAAACCTTTCACAACTAAATGCTGCTTTCAATTAACTTCCCCTCGTCTTTCTCCCTCTTTCTGTACATACTATCGACATCTAGTCTTAACACATCTTGTTCCCTCCATTATTCCGTTCCTATCTCTTCAATATACACTTATTTTCTCTTTCCAACGTACAATACTCTTTCTTTTGGCTCGTTAAATTGATTCACCTTCTCCCACGAAATCTTGTGTCAAGGATATCAGTGTACATGTGTACTAACTACAATCGTCTCAGACCTCCTCTATGGTAGATTGCTCAAATGTCACAAGTGCACGTTCCTTTACTACCATTGCTAGTCTCTCCTTTTCAAATGTAAAAACATGGACGACTCCTTCTAAGAAGTCATTTCGAAGTCATTCCTGCCGGCCGACTGGGTCAAGTATTCAGCTCTGCGGGTTTCTAGAGTGCTGGAGCACTCGATTGCGCGACCGAGAATCGAGGTACGCGATTCTCGCTCGCTATTCAGAACGTCTATATATGCTTTAACAATTACAATCTAGTAGTAGCACGAGTCCTATCTCATTTTAACCCCTGCTGCGATCCTCCTCTTGTTCTTGTCCATCTCCTAATTAGAACTCATATCACCTTATCAGTGCTGCTGTGGTCTCTGCTGCTTCTCT
>JABUQX010081671.1:15000-45687 GCA_015478945.1 Trachelipus rathkii
TTTAAAATGATAATTCGCAGAGGTAAAAGTACAACCATGAGATTTAAAAATAAAATTATTTATATGCTGTACGGAATGAGGTCTTTCGCAGGATATGGAAGCTCTAATTTTTTCTGCAAAAGATATAATAGTGAAATGTCCTAGGGTTACTGTGAAAGGTTCTTTTGATTTAAAGATAGTTATAGGACATGACGAGAATTAGTAGTATAGTTAAGCAGAAGCGATAGCAAGCATGTTTTATCAATGGATGTAAAAGGTTGTGATTGAGGGCAAACCGCCGTTTTCCCTATGTTGCGACAATAGTCGTGAACCGAATTTCGCAAATAAGTATATTTTCGCTGACCATAATTAACGAAAAGGTAATTATTCGGTGTATTATACTTTATTCGAACAACCTTTATCATTAAAATGGGAAAATTGAATGTTGGGAATGGATTAAACTTATATTGAAATAATTTCTCATTGAAATATTTTTTCTGTTGGTTGTGGAATTTAACAAATTAGTGGTTGATAGACAATCCATTGAGTATGTCCAAAAATGGATTGATATGGTGCGCTTCTAATGGTTGATAGGATGTTAGTTTTGTGGTTTGTTGTCATTTCTATATTAATATGGTAACAAAAAGAGGTGGGATAAAGTTGTCATTAGTTAGTCTTGGTTTTTAGCTAAATTGAATGAGGTATAACTAAATTGATGATCATTGTTAAATACTGTTAAGCTGATGTTCAACTAATGTAAGTAATGATTTTACGCTTCCCAACTGGTTAAGATGTTGTGGGTTGCAAGTGATCTGTTTTGAAATTCAATTAATTTTTGTAAGTTAATTTGAAATTCTGATAGTGTTCGGGTATTTGACTTTAATTGTTCTTTCAATTCATTAATTAATAAATTTGAAGTACTCGCAAAGTTTCCTAATATATTTATCTTTTTCCTTAAAAATTTAATTTGTTTATCAGTCGCGGTACCAAATAAAATATTAAGTATATCTCCTCCCAATTCGAAAGCAGCTCTTTTGTATCTTGTTTGGGAGTGAATCCATGGTAAGCTTTTAATTTCAGCTAATTTAAGGGATATTACTTTAGTTCTAATTTTAATGAGTTGAAATTCCCATTTATGCGCTCTTTGATTTATGGAAATATTAATAAAATTATCATTAAACGCAGGTAAAAATTTATCTTTTAAAGTATCTATCATTTTAGTGGTTCTATAAATAGTAGTTTTAATTTCTGATGGGCATTCTAAAGATACAATTAAGTCAAGATATCCTTCAATAAAATTTACTTCACCGGAGTGATACAAAATGATACCTGGCAGTACTCTGGTTTCTTCATTAATGTTAGTGGAGATGGATAAGACTGCAGGTAAAAGGAGTAATGCAAATGCTGGATGTAACATTTTCATTTTAGTCTGAAATGATTATTACTTCGATTTAATAAATGAGGTCGCCGTTTTATTTGAGTAATTTAAAATAATTAATTAAAATGTTTGCAAATTCTTGTTTAAGATAGGTAGAGCAATACTAAAATTCCGATATTTTTAAAATTAAAATTGGCATTAGTTTAATATGAGGAGTATAATTTTAATTAATGAAATCAATAATAAAATAAAATGAACTTCATAAAAGAAATCCAAGTTTATTGGATTTTGGATAATAAAACTAAAGATAAGTAATTTTAAAACATCCTTAATATTAAAATGAAATTAAAATTAAAGAGCTTAAGGAAAACCTAAAATTATAGCATTCTGATATTATAGGATATTAAAAATTAAAATTAAAAGATATATAGCATGAGGCTAATTAATATTAAAAAGTGTCAGGCTAATTTAATGATTAATCAAGCTAATTATAGCATAAGGCTAATTCTGAATTAAATCAAAATTAAAAAATAAAAGCAAGCTGATTATATAGCTTAAGGCAATACTTAATTAAAATTAATTTAAGGAAGATTCCTTAATATTAAATAAAACAATCTGATTAATTTTATATTTTCTAATATTAAAACGAAAATTTTTCGATTTTTATTTTGTTCGTTTTAAAATAAAAAATAATAATAAAACACATGTTACTAATAAAAAAATAAAAGTATATAAACGTTGTTATTTTACGAACGTAATTTAAAATTTTTCATTTTTTTATGTTTTTTTAGTTTCAAAAAAAAGAAAGACCCCCTGGGGGCAAAAAAAAAAATTTTTCCAGATTTCGTACCGGACAATTTAAAATATGGAACTTTACTTAAAAGATTAAAATAGAAAAGTGTTAAAATAAGATTTTTAATATATTGTAATAGAAATATAAAAAACTTAAACCTAAAGGTAGACACAAATTAAAATACAATAAAATATTTATTTTACAAAAAAAATTCAATTCTAAGAGATTTAACTCTTAGGAGGCAAATAGTAGAGTCTATTTCCTCTTCTAGTCATCTTTAATGGCAAAACAACTGGAGGTCTCTGTAATTCTGTTTCAGATGACTCCTTTGTTGCTTCTTCCGTTCTTGGTGGTAGAGATTGAAGAGATTCGTGCTCTCTTTGTCATTGTTTGACTTCTGTAACTCTTTGGTTCCACATCCCTTCGGACTTGAATGCTGGTGAGGGTCTATACGACGGATCTCTTTCTATCATCTCGTGGGCCTTCAGATGTTGATAAATCCATTTAATTTCTTCTGGAGGTGTTACCACATCTCTTTGGGAGTGTTTCAGCGGAACTTTGGCACATTCCCCCTACAGTTCCATCTGTAAGTGGTGTTACCAAAGCATCCTTTTGTACTTCTGCATGACAGGCTGTTCTCATGTTCCAGAACTGTCTGAATATATGAATCCTCTTGGTCTGATTTGGTGCATAGAGACGGTCTTATACCTCTACGTGAGTTCTTGTTTTGTGGAGTAGAATTCATCAATCTACCTCCTTGAGGAGGTATCAGGTATTCTTTGGTTACAAGAAGTTTGTGTTTTCTTCTACAGGATTCTGTTGTTCTTGTGGTGAATCTTCTGGTATAACGTTTTGTTCATCATAAAAATTAGGGGGAATCCAAGAAGAAGTGGTTGGAGATTCTTGATCATCTACCTGTCGATTTACTTCTTCAGGTTCCATACTTGTTCTTTCTGTTGTAACTTTCGGGGAATCCAATGTTTCTTGAATCGCATCTGGATTCCAAATCTCATCATTATCAAATGAAAAGTGAGATGCTTGTAATCTTTCACTGGAATTATCTTTACATATTATTCCCGATGACCGGAAATAATTTCGATTGAATTTAACCTGAAACATAAAGCTTATTTGGCGTCTTGATTATTTGATTCAACAATAAAGGTCCGTTCAAATCTTTTGTTCAAATTTAGAAATTGTTCTGAGTTTCTTTACAGCGATTCACAAAAACATAACGTCCACTTTCAATTCTCTGTTGTGTGGCATGTTTGTGCTGCTGTTTCCACCCACAGCCCTAGCTTTTAATGGTTTCTTTTTCGTAGATTTCTCTAGCTAAATTCTTATTGCTTCCATTCTTCCACTAACGACATCTTAACCCCATCTGAAATGAATTTCTATTCTTCCATTTATTGTAAATGGAGAGACATAAGCAGGCATCTCGTAGGGAAGTCTCTTTATATATCCAGCAGGATGAAATGTGGAGAAGATCCAATTGATCTATTACGATGTATTAATTGCTAGTTTGAGCAAAAGATAGTATTCTTGCAATCTCGTGATTGTCTTTTTACAAAAGTGACGGAGGAAATGGTCAATATCGCATTCAATCTTTCAACTACACCATTTTGACTTGGTTTGTAGGGCAGAATATTAACCTTTTTTATCCTCCAAGCTTTACATAGCTCTTTGAAGGCAGCTGAGGTAAATTCTGGGGCATTATCAGAAGCTAGAATTTATGGGCTCAAATGTCGGCATATTATTCTTTCTTGTAAAGCTTGAGCAAATTCTTGGCTTGTTCTTGATTTACAGGCGACTAATTCGCAGTATCTAGTCAAAACATCTCTGAAGACGAGAATGTGTTTGGCTCCTGAAATTGAACATGGGGAAGTTTACCTATACTATCCACGTGTACTCTAGAAAACGGAGTATAAGGAAGAGGCCATCTGTTGATTTCTGCTTTTGGAGGTCTAGGACCTTTAACCTTAGCACAAGACACGCACTGAGAACAGTACTCCTTTACTAACTTACTTAGATGAGGAAAAACGTATCTTTCTCTAACTCGTTTTTCAGTCCTTTGCTGTCCTCCATGCCCACTTCCAAGTGAAGAATGGCACTGATCTATAACTGAGTAGATCATGCTATCTGGTACTTGTATTACATAAGGTTTCCTTGCGTTGAATAGTACAGCACTTCATATGGAAAATGTGTGGATAGTAAAGGGTTTTCTTTAGCCCACTTAACTAATTCTTTTAATCTAGGCATTCTCTTGTTTCCCTATTAAAAGTTTCTTTCGTTAAAATAAAATCTTTTCTTGGTAGCATCGGTTTCTTTTCTCCTTTAAAGAAATAAACGTTTGGAGCTTTCGCTGGATGTCTACTCAAATAATCAGGAGGTATGTTTGTCTTTCCTGTCTTATATTTTATAGTTGGTGAAAAACTATTAACAAATAAATTCCACCGGGCCAACCTCCCAGTCTGCTGCTTATTACGGAAGATAAAGCAGAGAGGTTGGTTATCAGTTAATATGGTGATTGGGTAACCAAACACCGTGTTTTTAAACTTCTGTAGTGAAAAGACAACAGCTAAACATTCCTTTCATAATAATCATAGTTGATGTTCACTGCCTTCTTAACACTTTGATACGAACGAGTAATGGTATTTCTTGCCATCGTCCGACATGTGGTAAAGTAACTCCTCTATTCCGTTAGATCACAGGCGCTGTACCTATTAAAGAATGGCTTGAATGGTCTTGGAAAAAGGTAACTGTGCACCACAAGCCTTCTCTTTAAGAGCTCAAATGCTTTTTGGTGTTCTTTCCTTCCATTCAAACTTAACATTCTTGTTTTAATTAAGTATATATAATGGTTTCCAATTAGTGCAAAGATCACTACTTAGAAAAGCGAAAATACTGGAGAAAAATCCTAATAAAGATTGTGTTTCCTAAACACTGTGTATGGAGGGATCGAAACTCTTCATCGATTTTCTATCTTCAGCTGGGATCATTGAATTCCGGTCTCTTCCGATCTTAAATCCTTAAGTATAACACTTGAGGTTTTGTAACAAAGTGATTTGATAGTCAATGATAACCTTAATTTTATTATCTCTAAGAACGCAGTAAAAACATTTCTTTTAACGTTTTTCAAATGATTTCTGCCTTATTTCTTACCCATGATTAAGAATTCATCATAAATACACTTGGGGCAAAGGTTCTAATAAAATGGTTCAACGCGGACTGCAGTTGTCCTAGCATAGGTACTTGGGGCATTGCGGTGCCCAAATAATAATCTGGTTGGCAGAATATCCTTTTCCTAGTACGGAAAGCCAATTAATTCTGTGTTTCCTCCTCGACTTCGAGGGAATGGTACGCGTCTATTAAATCACAACTAGTAAAAATTGTACTACCTCCTAGGGACGAAAATATCTCGTCTATTGAGGGCAGTGGGTATACATCTGGGACGCTGAAGGAGTTCAGGTACCGTATAGTCTATACCAGACCTATGGGTGTTGTATCGAATATCTGTCTTGGCCACTACCCAGTAGAGCGTGAACTATGTGGCAATAGCAAGCTTTTAATATATTCGCTTTCTTTTTAAGCTGCATCTGTAAAGATCTATGTTCGTCCAGATAGCGAATGTGGGCAGACGATACGTGGTTCTAAAAAATGATCTTATGGAGCATCTGGGGAGTTAAGTTCATTTCAAACTCACTGTAATTGGGACACACCAGGACTGCATCTCATCTAGAGCAATAAACGGTCCTTGTATTCCATTAACAAATCAAGAAGTTCTTCTAAATGCTCAGGTTCTGTAAAATAGAAACATCTGCTTCTTCTTTACTTAAATTATCTGTAATAATCTATCTGATATGATTTTCAAAACTGTTTATCTGATAATTTTCTGAGCAGGTTACTATACAAGTAGATCCTATCTGCTTATTCTCTGTAGCAATAGCAGTTTTATTAAAATATTCTTCTTTATTAACTTTTAAAATCGGATGACATTTCCCTATATTTTTATTTCTTCTTAAATAAAAAGGTTTGTCACTTAGATTAATATAACTTAATATAACTTCATTGTTTCTAACTGGGCATACAGAGTTTGCAAAATATAATGGCCCTAAGGAAAAAGCAGGGGTTATTAAACACTTCTTTTTCAGTTTCAAGTCTCCTATTATTATCAGGTCTGACTTCAGATAACCTAAGATGAGCAGGTTGCCATTGTTTCTTCTATTAATAGCAATTGAACTTCTATTTCTTCGTCTGCTATTAAAGGTCCTTCCTCTACTGGAGGAAGTTGTGAATTTTCTTTGTTCTCTTGAAGAGCAACAGAATTTTTATTTATTTCTATCTTTGTAGGCTTCTTCAATGAACCTTTATTCATAATACTCTTTGTAGGCTTTTCATGAGCCTTTAGTAATAATCTTCTTTTTTTATTAATAATACTCTTTGTAGGCTTTTCCAATGAGCCTTTAGTAATAATTCTCTTTGTAGGCTTTTCAAGAATGGAGCCTTTATTAATTAATCTCTGTGTAGGCTTTTCAAGAATGGAGCCTTTATTAATTAATCTCTGTGTAGGCTTTTCAATAGAGCCTCTTTTAATTACTGGTTTACAATTATCACTGTAATTGTTTACTTTAACCTCATCATTCCTATTGGAATTATCTATGAAATCTTTTCTATGATTATTAATCATTCTATCTTTTTTAGTTATTCTTTCTCCTGATTCATGAGGAAAAAGCTTCCTAACTTGGCAAAGATTTTAACTTTTATATCGTTATTCTCTTCTTTAAGATTTAAATGCGATGAAGAAAGGTCTATGGTTATAGGTAGCTAAAAGACTTGTACCTAATAAAATTCCATTCCAAGCTCCAGTACTCTCAGTTTTACACACTAAAAAGGTAACTGGGTAATACTGTTGGTGTAGCCTTAGAAGTAGATCAACTTCTCCTATGGGGTGGATCATCTGAGTTCCAATCCCTTGAACTATAATACTAGCTTCTTTAAGAGACAGTTTAATCTTCCTTTCTCTTTCTATCCTTTAATCATATCCAACGATATTCAAACAGGTTGTGTCCCTAATCTAGTAGGCTATGAACTAACCTCGTTCTGACCTTTTTTGGAGTCAAAAATAATTGCAAAAAATAAATGACATCCCAATTTTGGGTGTGAAGCTCCATAAGAATGTACGCAGTGTAGAAACAACGACAGCACAGAAAAAGAACCATATGTCGGCAGGAAAGCGAGTGTACAGCGTATTCAAAAGCAAACAAGCCTCGGTGCAATTAAAGATCTGGTCCGAAGAGAAAGCGTGATGAAGAGCTATTGTTCCTCTCATAGATGTAGTTGAGACGTGTGGCGAGCCATAATCGATTCCCATGATGATCGGTGAGTCAATTTAGAGCATCTGTGTAAGGCCCATGGATAATCAGCAGGACTGAATTTTTCGTTCTCTAGGGTGCCAGAAGAAGAATCCCTGAGGTCCAATCAAAAAACCCCCTGGTTAGAGCTCTAGCGTGGCAATTACGGTTCGAGCATCTTGGCCCCGTACCAGAATATAGCCTACTTCGTGATGGTTACTGGGAATCCTGCGCGGCATAAGTGGAGAGTGAGTTAGAAAATGACAGACCGAAGTAGGAACTTGGATATGGTTTTGTCTGTGGGACTCTAGCGAGCGCTGTGATGGAAAGCTACGCTCAACTTCTGTTAGGGTTGTGTGAGGTAAGTAGAGGTTATGGGTACTTTCTAGTATTGGTTGAAATCATTGAGTTGTTAGACAGGGTGCTCGGAAACCTCGAACTTCTTGACTTTCCCATTATCAAAATCATGGTATATAAATGGATAGATGTACACAATTATTTTTTGCGATTTTTCTTAAGGTACTTCCATTTTCAAGGTGGCTATTCTAATTCACTCATTTGATGAGCGGTCGATTTGAGCCCACACGCTAGCCTGGAACTTTATGCTACATAACCCAGTACTTAACTGAAGACATTAATCGATGTGGTGGGAGATGGCGTCTCAACCACAAGGTATGCCCGCTCGAATGATGTTCCATAAAGATTCACAGTTTTAGGCAAATAGTCCAACTGTGACTTTATCTCTATTGCATGATTAGAGAGTGTTTTTTTCTAACTACTATACATGATTATTGAGAAACTGCTTCTTATTATTAATGTATTTGAAAGGGATAAAGAGCTTTGTCCTTTCCTGAAATTTAGAAAGATATTCTTTATATATTTTAGTATTACCCCAGATGCCATGGCGTTCGATGTTCTACATAGGCCAAAAATTGAGTGCTGGATGGGTTGTCTTGTTACTCACCTTTTGTTTATAATTAAGTATCTTTCTTTTCTAAACTTCTTGACATGTTAATAATATACGATGCCTCCATTGTTCACTGTAATAGATATCAGAGCTGCATAAGAAGATCTTTGAACTTCTTAATTTTCATGCTATCATGATGTTCTGCTCCAAAATGGTGTTTTAGATGTTTAATGTAATCAGTGTTATTAATAACGTTCATTTGCTCTTCTTCTTATCTGGTTAGAAAGGAGTAAAGGTCATAATATTCAACTTAACAACACCGAATATTTGTTCATAGTTAATTAATTTAAAATAAGAAACGAATGTATAATAAAGGACTTTTTCATTCTGAAGTCATTTTCTGAAGATAGGAAATTATGTAAGTATTATCTTACTCAAATACTCTCATATTAAGTTCTCTTACTAGGCAGTTGAATAAGTAAAAATTGAAGAATGATTAAATTTAATTGTTGAATGATCTAAGTGTTTAAAAGCCTGTTTATTCCAACTTAGAGTGATTATAGTCTTTTCCGTGTTTGAAATATCTAGTGAATTTTCTTAAGATCTCCCAAAGAGAATTCTTCAAGGTCCAACATGATTATTCATCATAAGATCGATTTTCTTTAATGAGTCCTTAAAGAGACCTATCACAGTTATGACAGAGAGATATTCTCATTTACTAGGCAGGTTGTAATCTATAGTAAGATCTTGCGATTTTTTAAGCGTAAATATAAATTATAAATTTGCATTCTTATAATCTTTATGATGATCATAATTATAATAGATACTAAATTGATTCTAATATTGAATTTATTGTGTGTTTGTTCATTTTGTTTTGACTAATGCTCTATAAGAGATATTGAAATATTTAATAACGATAAACTTTTTTATTTTAATTTCAGCTTAATGTTTTTTAAATTTTCCGTAAAGAGGCTTGAATATCAGTATTAATTTTTTGGCCACAGGCAGTCTCTTCGTTGAATTTTTTAGTTTTGTGTGAGTGAAGTCTTTTACTACGAACTAGCATATTGTTTGATTGTAAGGTCTCTTTTCTTGCATATAGTCTAATGTCTTTTTACTTTTGTTTGGGTACAGTTTTTTGTACTAGATTGAATAATCATTAAAAGATCCTTCCAGTAATTTTAATTGCCGCGCGTTGAGGAGTCCTGTATATCCTCTTTCTGCCGTTGTCTGTTCAAGATTATTTCCTCCATGGAAAAGGAACCAGATTTATCCTCAACAGAGTCGCTTGCAACACTTATGAAGATAGAGTGGAACGCCCACCAGCGACCAGCCTTGTGCAGCGCAGGAGCACGAGTGGACGCACAATGAAAATGCTTGGTAAGTATCTAAAGCATATACGTCGCGGACCACGAATTAACCATGACAGATTGTGCGAATGGTAACTTCCTAGTAGTAGGCGTTGAGACCATTCATGGAAGGATAGGTGAATGGCGTGTCCACAGCAATAAGCCGCGCTTTTCAGACGTAAATTGGGATAATACTTTGTACCTCCATAAAAGGGGGTGGTGCCAGTGGCAATAAGAATTATGCGCGTTTGTAGAAAGGACTTGTAGGCTACAGCATTAATATGTTTCACCGAAAAAATTGACCAAAATGTAGTCAGCCGCACAATAATTTAAATTGAAATGAGATTATTACACCAAGTTGTACTCCATGACATAAGTGGTGGAAGGGCGGCTGCTCTATAGATATAATTTATTATAGGTGTATAATGTAAGCCGTGGCGCACGGAATTTCTGTGACAACGACAATTGTCTGGTTAAATCCAATTTAATAATATATTAAATACCAACACTTGAGCTTTGGTTCTGTGCTTCTTCAAGCATACACTAAAAGTATCACTCCTAGAAAAATACTATGATAAAATGATAGTTTCGTGATCTAGTAATGAGACCTCAAAACCATTAGATAAGCAGGCTTTGATTGTTTTATAGAGAATGACTAAACTCGATTTTTTTTTATTCATTATAATTTAAAAACGGAATATATGAAATTTAAATGTGAAGGTGAAGAACCTGTGTGTGTTCCATAAGTGTGTAACTCTCTGTGCTGGTTATCTGATGATATAATGCAAAATAGTTACTATAATAAATAATTAAATAACAAAGATATTTGGGGGAATTTGCAAACGTCTGACACTGACATAATTACAAATTCCATCACATAATGAAGACCCATTTTTTCTGAATGATAGCAAAAGTATCTCTTTGTTTTCCGTTATTCGCCGCTGTAGCGTTGAAGCAAAATGGCAATTCTTAAGTGAATATATATCTTTTTTTGTTAGTTTTCACTCTGAAGTGGATGTGATGCCTAAATTCCCGAGAGGTCTTGAGGATAACTTCCACTTGTGATTGTTGTAGGAACCGTTTCTTTAATTATCGAAATTATTTAACGAACGATTAATTTAGAGCTAGTATGTTCAAAATGATGATTAAATTGAAATCAAAGGAACAGGGTCAATATAGGAGATATTTTTACGATGTTCGAAAGCGAATTCTAAAAATGTTATGTTCCAAAAAGTATGTCTCTCAGTGTCTGTGTTGGAGGATTTTGTTTACCATTCTCAGTCATATCTTTGTTACATGTATGTGTTGCTACCGTATTCGAAGTCTTTTAGCTGTCTAGTAGTGGTTTGACCGGTTCACGTCAAGTAGTGAATTCAAGATTGTACGTTCATTGTGGACAGAAGATGCACTTAGATGGTGAAGTAGTGCATTTTCATGGTCAAGGATCATTTTATCTACGCCATAAGCCTCATATACTGATGATTGAGTGTGCTGGATCTTTGAAATCTATTTTTGGGTGCCCATTTGATCACCCTCTACTATCATTGCGGTTCCTTCTCTCATTCATTGGTTCTCTTCGCTGTTGAGCCCCCAACTCAGTCTGATTTTCTCCTAAGTCTTTGTGGTGTCCTCGCGCCTTCCAGCACCTACTATGACACGCAAACCTATCGCATTGTATAGTATATAGTATTATAAGTATTCAAACATGGATGAGACTGGTATGCAATAATATATAAGCACCTAGATATTGAAACCAGGTGCATAATAGAGAAGATATGAGGGTATAAGATAAGAACCTAAGATAGGTTGATGAATAGACGAAAGAGTGTAGAAGAATTCTATTTTGTTTTTTGGTTATTATTAAATAAAAATAATAGCCGTTCGAAAGCTGTGAAGTCTTATAGTAACTTTACATTAATCTTCTATAAATTAGTGCATTGCTAACAAAGACCCCGCTTGTACTTATTTTTAAACAGGCTGTTTGCGTGTAAAAAATTTCATTAAAGATTCTAACTTTAGAGTTTTTAGGTTATAATCCTCGTCTGGATTTTTTAGTTAACTTAGGTAAAACCCATTACTAATTTTTGATGGACGAAGTGAAAGCTTACGTTTCCAATTCAAATGAGGCAGAAATGTAAAGTGTCCTCTAGATTGATAGATGTTTTATTTTTTTTTTTCAAGTTGATTGAATTTCAAAAAATAAGTTTTATATATTAAATACTTCATCTATCTAGGTTTTTCAAAAAATGGTGATTTCTCTCTCGTCAAAAGTTTTCTCAAGACAAAAAATTATTAAGTCAGAATAACCTCCCGAATTGATGGTCAAAACACTTTTTTGGTAATCATGTCCTTCACAAAATCTCTATCTGATGAGTGTCTTCCAGGAAGAGAACCTGTAATAGGCTTACCACTTAATTGAAGCAACCGAAATGTGTTCACAAAAAGAGTTTTCACGTGTTCAAGGTATAGTTATTTTCACTCAGTATAAAGATGGCACCATAAAGTCATTTAAAACAAAAAGTTTAAAAGTATCCTTCAAAATCACAGCGCTCACGTATCGAATTTACTTCACCAAAGTTTGTCAACCGGCCCAGAAATTTGAGCTCTAAACAAGAGTTCCAATAATATGTCATTATCAGTATAAAACGCCTACTCTAAAAAAAATTCTTGTATTAAAATAAAATAAAATAATAAACATTTCAAAATTGTATGATTTGCTTTTTGATATATTTTTCTCGATGTTTTAAAATAAACAGAAATTATTCTTTACATAAAATTAGAAACCTACTGCTAACAGTTGTTTACAGTCTTTAGTCGCTTGATGCTCTTCAAAACTATTTCAAAAAAAAAATTGTCTTCATACTACATTGTGAATTTAACAGAAATTATCAATATTAAAGTTACATACTTCTACATACAAATTATAAAACAGAAATATATTGATGAATTATAATACTTCCAAAAATTTGTATTTTGGTAATAATAATTAAATATTGAATTTGTACTATTCAAAATTCCAGTCTAAATTATTCGTTAGAAGGATTTGTAAGAACCTGTATTCAAATTCTCTGAAGTACAACAGATGTATATAGATTACAAAATAAGGGGAATACCTTGACATAAGAAAAACAAAACAAGCTATTATAATAGCTTGCCACCCCGGTACTATGTGTATGTGAAGAACATCAAGCCCAGCGAAAAGTGGGTGTGATTTACCTTTGTTTCTAACTTATCTTAAGATAATACTTACAGATAATTACACAAATCGTGATATGATGATAGGTGGAGGTGTGTGAACAAGAAGTGAAAGAAAATGGTGTAGTAGAAGTTAAAGAGAAGTGAAATAAAACGATTGTTGCCGAAGATACAAGAGAAGTGAAGTTATTTGTTCTACTGTTCTTCAGAAGTTCTCCAAAATCCTTCAGAAGTTTGCTCTAAGTTGGAATCAATCAATTTGTATACCAACAAATTTATTTTCCAATTCTGTATAATTTGTGGGTTTTTATATTTCTCTGTTGTAGATAGACTAAATTTTTTTGATTATTACATTTTTTTTAAAATAAAATTTTTTCAATTTTTCTGTGGCTAAATATAACAATTCTGTGTATTTTGTGAGATCAAAGAACAATTTCAATGTGTTTAGATCAAAAAGTGTATGTGTGGTTGTGTCTGTACTTTGTTGTGTCAATTGGGGGCAATTTCTGGCCCGGGACCTTTGTGACCTTTGCGTGACCTTGGTGACTCTTGGTGACCGTTTGGTGAACCTTTCGGGTGTGACCTTTCGTGACTTTGGTGACCTTTCGTGACTGTTGGTGACCTTTGGGGTCCGTAGTACCCTACTGGGTGGTCTGGGGTGCGTGAAGCGCCAAAAGGGTTTTACCGTGCGAGCGTGGGTAATATTTAATGTTATGTGTGGGGGCTGAGGGAGGTTACGACTTTGCCGATATGAGAAGAAAAAAGTCTTCAGTTGTTTAATTCACTCAAAAAAAAAAACAAACACGTTGGCTTCCTAAGCCTCACTAAAAAAAAAAAACGGGTTTTAAAAAAAACCGGGGCTTAAAAAAACCAAAAGTTCGAAATTTTATACCACCTGAATGATAGTCGCGGGGACTACGTCAATATAATTAAGAGATAATTATAATGAAAAAGTATATTAATAGGTTTATTATTAGGTAAAAGCAAAAACGAGTGTTATATATATATATATATATAATAATATATATATAGTAGAGTTGGAGTTGTATTATATATATATATATATATAGTATATATAATAATATATATATATAGGTATATATATATATATATATATATATATATAATATATATATATATAGATAAATGATGGTGGTTGTGTGTAATATAGTACTGTGCGGTTGAGGAAGGAAAGAAGTGGGGGAAAAGAACTGAAGGAAGAAATGAGGGGTCAATTGGGCCAAAGATTTCAATCCCTCACTTTGCTCTTTGGAGGAGGTAATATCCCTTCCCCTGAATGCAATTCTCCCATCCAATGCTCTTCTCCCTTCCCTCAACTCCTTATTCTTACGTCTCCCTTACTATCTCGATTCATATATACGGAATGTAATGATGGAGACAGTAGTTGCTGACGAACGGAGCGGAGAGGGCTGCGATGTGTTGTGACCCATAAACATTTAGATCTCGTTTTATTCATTCCTATTGTGTGTATCTGGTTTTTGGGTGATGGGTGTAATCTTTAACTAGCCTAATTGCTTTAATTTGTGGATGGGAGAGAAACGGTTGCAGCGAGAAGAGAGTGATTGTGTTAGCGTTCTATTACTACCCTTGTAGTAAAATAAAAAAAAAATGAATGTAAGATTCGGTTATTAATTAATTCACAGCTGTTAATTGCAAATTTTTCTATTGTATTCTCGAAAAAACTTCCCTCTGAGGAACCGTACATATAAGAAAAAAATGCAATTACTAATTTTTTGTATTATTTTTCTAGTAATTTTGCTTTAACAAAAACAAAAAAAAACATACAATAATGAAAACAATAATGTTCTATAAAAATTAATTTATTTAATATATTCTTTATATATTAATGTCTCTAAAAATCTCGTTTTGTTATTTTCACACAAAATAATCAAGTAGCCTCTTTTCTAATGGCTATTATGGTGAATTTTATCTCTGTCACCCATTTTTTAAAATTTTTCTGATAATTTTGGAAAACAATAACATTTGTTTTAATTAAATTTTAACACCTTTTTGTAGTTGAAATACCCACAAAATTAAGGTATACGTATTATATGCCCAAAGGCTATATTATACGGCATATACTCTTTGTGTAATTTCCTATTTTAATTTAATTATAGTGTGAAATTTGTTTTTTGTGTGAAAATATTAATTTCTGTACTCACAGTACTTCTAATTGATTTTCCACCTTTAACAGCTTGGCAAAGGTTTGGATTTGGAGTCGTCATCTGTTAGTGACAAAGAAGTCACTCTCACGGAATTGCTAAAATAATGGCACTTGTAGACTCAGAAAATCCCACAGGTTCGTGTAAGAAGCGAATCTCTCATCCGTCCTTTACGCCTTTATCTTGTAGTCGTACCACGTACCAAAAACTTCGGTGCTACGTGAAGACAACAGTAGCCACTGTAAATGAGAAGATTACGCCTTCCAATATCCTGATTGCGAGAGCGCCAGTGTGGTCAAAATGTCCACTTTCCATGGGGAATCTTGACCAGACCACAGATGTAGGATATTAAACGCGGCAAATTCCTGAGAGTTTTTTATTTACATCCTATCCAAAACTTCCAAACAATAAAATGATATCCAAACAGAGCTAAAAAAATAGTCTGAAAGACTACTTCCAAAAAACCTAAATAAAGAATAATAGGAAATACGATATCAGTTACATATAATTTTAAAAAATCATTAAGCTGTAATTAAAAATCAATTAGTCGTATTTCAATATTTCATATGTCATATATAACCATATTATAACAAATAAAAACACATCAAAAATTCTCCAATATTACAATTCATATTTTTATTAAAAATAATAAAAGTATTAATTGCAATATAATAATTAATTACAATATATATATTTCAAAGATAATTAACAAATATATTTCATTAGATATGGCAAACATCTTTATTTTTAAAACAATAAAATAAAAAGTAAAACAGGCTTTAAATAATTTTATTATTATTATTATTATTATTATTATTATTATTATTATTATTATTATTATTATTATTATTATTATTATTATTATTATTATTATTATTATTATTTAAAATAATACAATTATTACCTTTGTACAAGCGATGGAAAAATCTTATGTGAGAAACACCTTTTGTCTATCTCACTAAGGTCTAATCTTTTACCTGTTTTAATGTTATTTTTTATTTTATAATTAAAAAGGGAAAAAGAAAAAACAGTATACATTTTTGCATATTATAAGATATATATAATTATATATAATATAATATATTCAAATAATGCATACTATAAAGATTTCACTTTTCTAAGAAAAACTTCTATCTTTAATTTATTTTCGCGCCTCTACGACACTACCCAGCGCTATTTCTTTAGCTGTTATCTAAGTAGGTGTTGGGCCCAAACGAATGACTTTACCTAAGATCCAACCCTTTTTAAAAGTTCGTTTCCCCTGTCCCTCTCTCATCCCCTTCTCTAATCTCTCTAAACCCCTAAAGTTTCTCCTTCTCATTCCCCCACCATTCTCTCGGTCTCTCAATCCCTTTCCTGAAGTGAAGTCTAAAAATGGATTTTTGGATGAATCCAAATTTAAATCCATCTGGAATATTCCGGTTGGATTGGGAATTGGATTTTAGGAATGAGAATTCCCAGACTAGGAATTATGATTCACAGACTTATTTCAACATCTCTGGCTCCAGTTTTACGATCCAAAAGTTTAAGAAATGTCGAGTCAAGTAATAAAAAAAGATATTAAAGTGAGATTGTTAAACAAAAAAATGTTGAAATGTAACCGAAGCTTGAGAAATGGATTATGAAGCAAGAATTTGTTTTTTGAATTATGAGTTTTAAATATCAATAAACTTAGTTTCTTGATTTCAAATATTGTGAAATATTTTTACAATATATATATATATATATATATATATATATATATATATATATATATATATATATATTATATATATATATATTATATATATATATATATATATATATATATATATATATATATTTATATATATATCATATATAATATATATATTGTTGTTTGGTTGTTGTTTTTGTTGTTGTTGTTGTTGTTGTTGTTGTTTGTTGTTGTTGTTGTTGTTGTTGTTTTGTTGTTGTTGTTGTTCTTTCTTCAATTCTTCTGTCTTCTTCTTCTTCTTTTCCTGTCTTTTTTTTGCCTTATTATCATTAAACTAATAGAATAAGATCTCGAATTAAGCAAACAATGGTCAGTTTCCTGATAAGCCAAAATATAATTTTTTAAATTTCCAAGATTAAACTGTACCTTCGATAGCCAGTGTTCTAAGCAAATGTTCAAATAAAGTGGCGAGAGTTTCAATCCCACCCTCGACGCATCATCCATAAGGGTGATTTTTAAATAAAATTATGAGCTCGGAAAAATGACGTCAGAGCTGGTGTGACGTAATATGTATAATTTCAAATGAATGATCATGGCAGTCGGGCAATGGTATTCGCGCATACGTCATATATAATTTCAATTCGCTGGTCATGGAAGTCGGTCGAGTATTCGAGCAGTCGACGCGAGCGGATCATACAACAACTGCCCGGCGTGCACAACGCGGGAAAGGTTCCACGCAATGGAATCGCGCGGATTTGGAAAGGCCCCACGCAATGGGGCCTAGGGCAGGCTGACAGGCGAGACGGACACCCGATCAATTGAACCAACAAACGTTAAGTACACTTGACCCGTTAAGGACACTTGAAATTTACTTAACGCAAAGTGCACTTGTAACGCCATAGCTTGTAAAGCTAACTTGGCGTGACGTCATAGGATAAAAGTGTATGACTAAGTGTCGTACGTACAAACCTATGGTTCGTACGTACATGAGTTACGGCTTACACATTTTAGACGTACGTGGCGTAGCCACTTACATGGGTTAGGCCAGGAAAGTAGCTTGGAAAGTACAAGATCACTTAGGAAAGTAGCTGAGTGATAACGTCATAGGATAGAAGGCTAGAACAAAGGGGGTAGGGGATAGAAAGGTATCTGAATGGCAGGGGGTGAAAACGTACATAGTAATTAGCCATGAACGTACATGAGCCTCACGAACGTACATGAAACTAGCTTAGTGATGACGTCATTCGAAATACACTCATGAAAGTATCTCGGGAAAGTAGCTGGAAGCATGGAAAGTAGCTGACGGGTAACGTCATAGCATATAAGGCTAGCAGAGGGTGAAAACACTCAGGAAAGTACATGAGCACTCAGGAACGTACATGAAAGTAGCTCAGGAAAGTAGCTGAGCTTCACGAACGTAACTGTGGGATGACGTCATAGCCTATAAGGTTATGACGTAATACGAAAAACAGCCCAGGAAGGTACATGAAATATGGAAAAGGGCTGGAAAGTACCTCAGGAAAGTACGCCAGCGATGGAAAGTACAAACGAACATAGCTGGGGTGCTAGAAAGGCTAGAAAGTACTTCTGGAAAGACGCTGGCCTTGCTAGAAGCTGGAATCTAGTTCTGCCTACCATTTGTCATTCTTAATTTCTTACTACTGGCATGCTAGCGCGTTTCCTTCTGAAGCGGTTGGTGCGAGAAAGCGTTTTACTTCCGGCTGTGGCTCGCACTGCATTGCGTAGCACCGACTGTAGATCCGGTGACGAACAACAAAGCATGACAACGGTTAAAACTTTGGATCAGGTTCAAATTCTGGCTCCGGCTCCGGCTCCGGCTCCGGCTTTGACACATGAGTCAACTTAGGTTCCGTCTTCGTTTTCTGTAAGGGTATCAAGTTTGAAATGGCTACGATGTCTCTAAGTACTTTAAATTACCTTAATACTTTATAATCAGGCGTTAATCCTATTAAAAGATTATGTCGAATTGATGTTAAATAGTACTAACTATTTTATTTCTAATAAGTTCTTCAATGTATCAAACCTTCCAGAAAACGTAGAAAAACAATTTAAATATCGATTTAGAGGTAAAAGACCACGATTAATCGATTGTAATCATCAGAAATGGAAAACCTATAATTTAAAAACTTCAAGGAACCAAAAAAAACTTTTTCTGTGAGGTTACGTCCATAAATTCAGGTTAAAAATTTCAGAAAACGGTCTTTCAGATCACGAAAACGGTCTCTCCGACAATAGAAACTTTTACTTTGGCACATCAAGTGCCAAATTCTGACATGTGATGGAAATTTCCAAGTCAACTGCTGACATAGCTTGGATTTTCCTTCCTGTCTTAAGTTCAGGCTTAAAAACTTTAGAAAACGGTCTTCCAGAGCTCTAAAAATGATCTCGCCGACCCTAGAAATTCCATCCTTATCTTGTTAAGTGTGAAAAAGCGGATATTAGTAAATGGTGCACATGCTGCATTCAATTTCGGATGCTGTTTTTGGCTGTCAATAGTGCGTTCCTTGCTACTGCTAGTATCGAGGAGCGGGCACGAGCAGTAAGTGTGCGTAAACAGCGCTTTAGCAAAATATATATACTATATATTATATATATATATATATACTATATCTAACTATAACTACTAATATACTACTATATTATATATATATATATACTATATATGGTATCTATATAATATATATAAATATATATACTATTATATATATATATATATTCATATATGGCTCTTGGTTGATTAATAGCTTCAGTTCGCTTAACGATTTAGTTTTAAAATCTACTAAAATCGAACCACAATGGACACCCACGCTCAATGCGTTAAAGAGATTGAACTTTTTTTCTAATTAGTTAGTAATTGAAACAATAGAAAATTAAATAAATACTTTTATTTGTAAATAACACAACGAAAGTTAAAGTAAACGGATTAAAATTTTGAGAAATTTTAGTTTTTACTTTTTTCTGTAAAATAAAACAACAAAAAAGAAGAATTGACGCAATCCTAGATACGTCGTTTTACTAAATTCTTGACCGCATTTTCAATACACGGCCTACATTTTATACAACCTAAGGCTACATATTGTGTAAGGCTTTGATTTGGCGATAGAATTTTTAAAGAAAAGGCCTTTCTTTTATGCATTATTTTGCTCCACTACCTTTGTTAAAGGAAAAATTTTTTAGACATGAATTTAATAATTCAAATATTTGGTACAATATATAATATATATAATAATAATAATAATAATAATAATAATAATAATAATAATAATAATAATAATAATAATAATAATAATAATAATAATAATAATAAATATAATGAATATAGAATCTATTATATAATGGCAAATTTGGAGAGACTGTATGTTGATAGTGATAGTAAACCACCTCAAAAAGGCTAGGTACAACTGAAACTCCTAATTTTCATGATCACACAAAACAATATCACCAGCCAAGAACTGGTCTATTATAACCGAAAATTAATTTAGGTTGTTAGGGCTACGGTTAAGTTAGGTTCGCCTGCATTAGGTTGTTAGGTACATCGGTAGTCAAGTAATGTTTCTACAAAGTTTGCACTAAATCATAATAATAACTAATAAATAAACATATATAAATAATAATAATAATACTCACATAATAAAAGTATATATATAAATACTCATATATATAATAAGATAATAATAATCATAATCTAATTCAGATTTTTAAGCAAACTTATTTTAGTCAATTAATGACTGGAGCTTAAGTCATAACTCGGGTAAGGTCAAGGAAGCAATATATTTCATTAGGGGGTCGAGCCGGATGGGGGACAGAGGGGAGGACGAAGTCCCCCGTGTCCACCTAGAGGCCGAGAGACCAGACTCCTGCCATCTTTGCGGTTACTCTAAGGTAATTCGTTAGTTTTAAATTAAAACAGGTACTGTAACATAAACATATATATTATTCTATATATAAATATATATATAACTTACCCACTATAATACTTACCTAAATATATATACTACTACATATACTACCATATACTACCTTACTCAATACACTATATATATGATAATCATAATAAATACCACCTCTAACCTATACTATAAATAATTAACATAATAATATATAATTAATATATCATATATATATAATACGTAATTACATACAAAAATACTTGTCACTTTATCTAAACATATTTACTATATAAGGTGGAGTTGGTAAATACAATTATCCTTTAACAAGAGTGGTCAGACCTCTTGTGGAAGTCATAGTCCGGGGTATGATAAACATATCGCAATGTAATAGAAGTCTTACTATCAGTATACTTAGCAATATATTCATATACATAAAAAAAAAGAAAAGAAAGAGAAAAAGAAAAAAAAAAAAAAAACACTAGACGGGTATAAAAATTAAGAAACAGGTCTATTCTTCTTTGAAGCATGCTCGTACAAGCCAACAATTAAAAAAAATTCATTGTTTAGGGGCATAATATACCTGGCAATTTATGACAAAAAAAAAAAAATCAAAAACTGACGGAGTAAAAATGCTGGAACGAATGATTTATGCATGTCTCTAGCAACATTTTTAGTACGTTTTATGTTCAGAAATTGCTGTATTTTCTACTTTTCTTTTTATGAACTTTTTTTTTTTTATTTTTTTATTTTTTTATTTTTTTTTTTTGTGCAAGCGAAGAGTGAATAAATAATGAACTCATAAATTAGTAATTACATTTAATATATAATTCAGTATAGGTTTAGTGTTTAATATTTATTAGCACGCTCTCGCACACGCCTGCTTTCTATTAAGTTCCAAATATTGATTTTAAAGCAATCACTAGACATATTCAACTCTTATGCAATGTTTTTCGAATTCCATTACAATCTGACTATGTATAATGAAGGACTGAGAAGCTGATAACAACAGCATCCTATATGATATATATAATATAATATATATATATATATCCATAATTACTTTTAAATATAATATTACAATACCCTAAATACTACACACACTAATATATATATATATAGATTACAGATAATTATATAAAAAGAAAAGATATTACATCAAATTTACCAGCTATCAAATATAGATATATAGATAGATACTAAATTACATATATACTTATTATACTATATACATTATATATATATATATTATATATAATATCGAGCATCCTGCGAAAATACTGTCAATCTGAGCATCAGACCACGCCGCCAGGAAAGAGTTATAAACAGGGTAGTTTCTACCTCCAAATTACAAACTAATATGCACGGACACACAACAGCAAAACACGACGACCCAACACAAACCACAGGCACGACCAAACCAGAACCCCCATAGCGGCAACACACAAACCACACACACACCAGACCCACCAACAAACACCATCACAACCAAATCACAACACAACACATGATATCAACTATAAATCTAGACAAAAGGACTAATACATAAATTATATAAGTCTATAAAAACTAAAAACAAATAACTGAAGTAACTAACTAAATAAACTACTGTACAATATATAATACATTACATATCTTAATTATATACAATTAATATATAAAATATATAAATTTGACGACATGCCTTATAAATTTAACCTTTTTAAAATTATGAATACTTTATTACATCAAAAACAGTACATAACAATAATTTTCATTTCTCATAAACAAAACAAACTATAATATACATATATCTATAAACTTTATTCTCATAGCCTTCGCAGGCTTCAACGAAGACTTCTTAATGTTTATCTCACCTGAGGGCCGTGTTTGAAGCAGCGGAAAGCTAGTGGGAATTAAGCTATAATGTATATATTATAATGTTTGTTTATGTAGAAGTGAAAATATTTATGTTGATTAAATTCTATAAAGTTTAAATTTTAAAAATGTGTAAATTTATAAGGAACAAACTCTACGAGTCAGATTAATTTTAATTTTTTTTTTTTTCTTTTTTTTTTTTAAACAGAGATAACCAAGCACCAAGCATACACTACACCAACTGGCAGAGCCTAATCACGGAGGAGGTGTATTCTCTTCCACGTAGAGCCAAGGAGAAGCAAAGCCCAAGGAGAGATACGCTCCATTTCTCCAGCCCGACCAGTTGGACCGGAACCTGGGAACCACTCGCTTTTGTTGGCGAGTGCTAACACTACCAGAACCTCGAGCTAATCGGGCGCTTTTTCTATCTAATCATAAATATTTTAAAAAGTATATAATATATATATTACTATATATATATATATAATTATATATCATATAATATATATATTATTATTATATTTATATTATATATATTAATATATCTACATCACAAAATACTATATAACTCAAATCATATAACACATACAAAATCATATCTATACTATATATATTATTATATTTATATATATATCTATATATTATATCTATATTATATATTATTACCATATAATATAATATATATCTATATATTATATATAACAATATCTATATAAAGCGCTATCAAGACAATGACACACTAAAATCCGTACACTCACCTAGGTGATTTGTATACTCACAACCATAAAAATATACCTATACCATAAACCTAAATAACTTCACAAACGAGGAATATATATACATACTATATATATATATATACAAACACGACATCAAGAAAACGAATTACAATTCATACCTCTATATATATACTAATACCCACCCCAACTATATATACGCTAATCAAATCAAACATCAGTGACAGATATAATCAATAGCCAAAACATATAACAAACAAATATACACCTACATCAACTCGTCCATAAACAGAACGTCCACAGACATCACACTAGTACCTCGTTCGATCAATTCACTATACTTATAGGTTACATACTATATATAATTATATTTATAGTATCAAATATAAGTATGACACTACTATTATTCAATATCTAATCATAATCATTACTAAACGCAACTATGTTATATTTATTATTGTTCATGACACCTACAAATATTTCCACAAATAGTAGATTAATATTCATTTAACAACTCATTTACTATATTAAATTTTTTCATTAAGACTAATTAACATACATTATTAGCCTCATGATACCCTCTTTCATCCTTTTACTATTAGTATGTTGCTTATATTTAATATATATACTATATATATAATATATATATAATCATATTATAAATATATAATATATATATCATATATATTATTATATATATACTATATATACCTAATACTAATTATTAAAAATATACAATATAAATATATATTAAATATATTACATATACTATATATATAATATATATATATATATTATATTATATATATATATATATATCATATATATAATTATATATAATATATTTATAGTCTATATATATATATTTATAATAATATATATCTATAATATATATAATATATATATAATATATATATACAATTATATTATAAGTAAAATTAA
Source organism: Trachelipus rathkii (assembly GCA_015478945.1). Taxonomy (NCBI): domain Eukaryota; kingdom Metazoa; phylum Arthropoda; class Malacostraca; order Isopoda; family Trachelipodidae; genus Trachelipus; species Trachelipus rathkii. The sequence continues at coordinate 39,252 of JABUQX010081671.1, forward strand.
ATAAATTTTAAGATGATATAAACATATATAATCTACAATAATTATAAATAATACTATATATATCTATATATATTATATATATATATATTATTTATATATTATAATTCTATATATATATATATATTAATAAATATAATAAGTTATTATATATATATATAGTCACTTTATATTTATATTATTTACCACTATCACCATATTAAAAAATTTCTAACTTATTATTATTATCATTATCACCAAAATCATTGTTATTACTATTAGTATGTTAAACGATATAAGTAGTGACAGGACGTCCGGACCGGTGCCACCCTTATCGATATGAATTAATTAGGATATAGGTCTGAAATTGGAATATAAGCTATTATGGATGAAGCATGAAACGTGTAAATTTCAAGTCTCAAGGATGTATATAGAGGGGGGTGCCCCCGAGGGTCAACGTAAATATGCGCTTACGCCTTGTGGCGGATTGAGGCTTACGTGGGCAAGAGTAAACATTTGGAGGTCAGACAGACCGAAGGTCTGTCTGACCGACAGCCACAGACCGAAGGTCTGTGTTTGGTCTGTCTGTTTTGTTTGTCTGTTTGTATTATTATTTATTATTATTAATTATTCGTCGAAGAAGTGATCCCGAAGGGATTCATCTGATTGTTTTTTAAGTCCCATTGCGTTGTCTTCAGCGTCGTTAGCTCTGGCACAACTCCGCCCACACGCACGCCGGACCGCACGCACGCACGCATTGCTCCGTTTCGTCCACGCTCCTGGTAGAGTTTGAGACATGGTATCCCTGTCAAATACTTGGTACCCCCCGTTTGGGGATAACGTAACCTCGTCGTAGAGAAAGTTAATCCCAGGGTCCTCCCCCAAAGGGGCCCCACCCCACTAAAAATTAAATTGTTTCGTAGAACGGCTGAAATTTGGTGAGAGGATTAGAGTGTAATTCAGAAAGAGTTAGTATAGAAGTTCTGATGAGTAGGCTTCTGCACCGGTGCTGGAGCCACTGCGGTGCGAGTTAATAACAGTCGCTATAAAAACAATTATTGGTTGTGCCTTATACTGTTTTATTGGAGTTGTAGATTTTGAATATTGGTTTCAGAACCTCAAGAAAAAAAAAATTAAATATATATAATAATAAATAATAAAATTTCTTATTCTTTTTTGTTTATAACTTAAAATTTACGTTTTTTACATACCTAAAGCAGTAAATCAAGTAAATCAAACAGCCATCATCCTACCTTCCTGTCACCCTCCTGTCCAGTTTTGATCTATTGATCTATTGATTAGGTCAAATTTTTTTTACTAAAATTGTAACGTTTATACATACCAAAGCAGTAAATAAGAAATCAAAACCCATTCATCTACACTCCTGTCACCCTCCTGTCCAGATGTGATCTATTGATCTAATGATTAAGGTCATATTTTTTACTAAAATTCCGTTTTTACAATACCCTTAAGCGTAAATCAGTAATAAGACACATCCTCTCCATCCCTGTCACCCTCTGTCCAGTTGTGATCTATTGATCTATTGATTAAGGCCAAATTTTTTACTAAATTGTAACGTTTTACATACTACAGCGTAATCAGTAAATCAACACATCCATCTACCATCCTGTCACCCTTCTGTCCAGTTGTGATCTATTGATGTATGATCTTTTGATTAAGGTCATATTTTTACTAAATTTGTACGTTTTTTACATAACCCTAAAGCAAGTAATCAGTAATAACACCACCATGCTACCATTTTGTCACCTCGGTCAGTTGTGATCTATTGATTTATTGATCTATTTGATTAAGGTCAATTTTTTAACTAAAATTGTAACGTTTTTAATACCAAAGCATAAATGTAAATAACCCCATCAGACATCCGCTCCCTCCTGTTCCATCCTGATCTATTGATCTATGATCTATTTGATTCAAGTCAATTTCGAGTATCATTTTGGATAAACTAACATAAATCAAGTTCTTTCATACAAAATCATCAATTATGTAAGTAACAAAGTTTTCACATTATTAAACTACTTAGCATCATTAATAGAATATAAACACAACGCAAACTGACACTTTCTTAAAACAGCGATAAACGGTTAACGATTAACAAGCATTCCTACCTTAACAACAGTAAAAGTAACTAGCAAGACTCACAAAACGTAACCTATTCAACTTTGTCAAGCATATCTCTACCATAAATGTTAATTTTCATTAACATGGTAATATTTAAACAAAAATTTATCACAACATTGGTTAACTATTGCATATCTGTCAACGAATATACTGCTACATAATAAGGTTCCTCATATAAGTAATGGTGTATCAGAAATAGAAAAATAATGTAAAAGACAAACCTAACACATTACGCAATAAACTGTTAACATTAACAAAGTTCACACTTACAACCAACTAAAAGTAACTAACACTGCACGCAAAACGTAACCTATTCTTACTTTTTCAAGCTATCTCTAACAATTATCGTTAACTTACTGACACAGTACAATTTAGCAAAAATTTATCAAACATTGGTTAATTATCATACAGCATGATCAACGAAAATACTCTAACATAAATAGGTTTTCCACATCAATAAAATAAGGCGTAATGACTAAGAGAATAATAATGTACAAAGACAAACTAACACATCTTAAACAGGAATAAACGGTCAATCGTTTACAAAGTTTCACACTTAACAACAGTAAGTAACTACCAAAACATATAACGTAACTTATCCATTGCTCAAGCATGTCTCTAACATGACAATTGTTAATTTTGCATTAAAATATCATAATCCCCAGCAAATAGGTGCGACATAACAAAAGTTTTATCCAACATAAAATAAAAATGACAAAGTTTTATCCAAATATATATAAAAATAGTTTTTGAAATACAATTGTTTATTATTAAGGTGTAATAGTTACCGCATTTTAAAAGCAGTAAAATTAGTAAATCAAATCACCCATCCTCCCTGCCCTCTACCATTGTCCATTCCTTTTGCTCTTTCGATCCTAATGATTCAGGTCCATATCGAGTTACCATTACGGTTAAACATAGTACAAAAATAAGTTCTTTAATACTAGCCTACAACGAATATATGTAACGTAACATTGTTTTTCACATTAATAAGCTAACATAGCATTACAAACTAAAATAATAATGCACAATGACAAAAACTAACACACCTTACACATGAATAAACCTACTAACATTAACAAAGTTCACACTTAACAACACTAAAGTACTTAGCACAGCATACACAACGTAACCTATTCACACTCTTTTCAATATATTTAACATATCATTGTTAATTTACATTTAACTATTGATTTACGTCACATTTTAATAAAGATAGAACAAAATGAGTTTTTATATAACTAAAGCGAATATTCTAACAACAATGTTTTCCTTAATAAAGCTATACATAGCGTCATATAAACTAAAAGAAAATATCGTATAACGAAAACTTTCACACTTCGCGCTAATAACAGTTTTAAATTAACAAATTCCACACTTACACCAGTAAAGTAACTAATGTAAAACGTAAACTATTCATACTTTTTTCCAAGCATATCTCTAACATATTTAACGTTAATCTTACTTGAACATTATTAATTTTAACAAAAATTTATATAACATGTTCTAATTATCATACAGACTGCGATATGAAACATAACAAGTTTTTATCCTAAACATAATAAAATAAGTTTTTGAATATAAAATGGTACAGTGTACTCTTACCCGAATTTTAGCAGTAAATCAAGTAAATCAGTAAATCAAACCACCGTCCGCTCGCCATCTACCATCTGTTTCAGATTTTTGATCTATTGATTCTATTGTTAATGTCATATTTCGAGTAATATTTCGACTAAACATAACAAAAAATAAGTTTTTTATATACTAAGTATCGAATAGCTAACGTAACTGAGTTTTTACATTAATAAATCTAACATAAACATAACTGAACTAAGAATATATGTCAATGCAAAAACTACACACATACGTATATATAAACTATGACAAAGTTCCGGCACTTAACAACGGTAAAGTACCTAAACTTCGTACAAACGTAACCTATTCCCCCTTTTTTTCAAGCATATCGTTAACATATCATTGTTAATTTTACTTATCATCGTAATATTTAACAAATTTATATAAACATGATCTATTCATCAATACTGACAACAGAATATAATGCTAGTCGAATTTTTAACATCAACATTCGTAATTACCTTTTAAAAAATTAATCATACAACTCTCTAAGGGATACTCCATAAATCCCACGAGAATTTGCAAAGACAACAAGTCTTAACTAACCATCAACATAAAATTAAACAAAATTTTATCCTGACATTACCTAAATAAGTTCTTTGAATAAATATCAAAGTAAGGTTCTATTTTCTGATTTTAGGCAAGTAAATCAGTAATCAAACATGACCAACTCAGCAGTCCCTAACCCACCAGTTGGTCGCCTATGATTATTGAACTATTGATCTAAGTCATATTTTTTTTCGAGTATCATTTTGGATAAAATAACATAAGAAATAAAGTTTCTTTTATATCTAACTACGAATGAATATATGCTTACGCAACAACAAAGTTTATAGCGGTCAATAAAAGTAAACATATCATAACTGAACTCAAGAAATTATATGTAACAAATGCAACCTAACATAACCTCGGTATGGAATATCCGCTAACATCCTGACAAATTCCCCACTTATCAAAGGTAAGTAGCTAACAGGTCATACATACTCGACATGTTCCAACTTTTCCAGCATTTCAGCAACAGGTAAAGAGTATTACTAACAACTTCTCTTAAAAAAGTGGCAATCCTATGCGAAATAGATACTGCATCTTGAACTTGAATTGACACTATCTTGCATCAAAAGTGCTCATCGTTCGAGTATAAACATCATTTGGAACTATGAATAAGAGTAGACATTAGCAAAATTCTTCGGCAAACCTAACTTACTCACAAAAATCTTACATAGCCTCACGCTTTCTAACTATATCGCAGTTACACAGTAATTACTTACAAACGTCGTCATTTTCTAACAAATTAGTGTTAATTACACAGTCATAGTATATTTAACATAACGTACCTAACTTCGAATAAACAGCTTTCATTAACAACGAGTATCTAAAGCAACACCATCAACTTCCCGAGAAAAACCAATGGGATGGCGCCCTGAAAGGTGTTGAATCACAATGAAAGGGGGACATCCCGAGAGGGTATAGAGCGGGTTTTAGGTTCGAGCCCGAAGGGCTATGAGACTTACCCCTTCGAGGGTAAACACCGCTTAAGTAATGTTGGTTTGCCGAGAATTTTGCTAATGTCCTAACGTTATTCAATAGCTTCAATGAGATAGTTATAAAACTGAGACGAAAGACGGTGACACATTATGATGAAATCGATAGTGTCAATTCATAGTTCAAGAGGCTGGTATCTTTGATAGATTGGACACTTTTTTAAGGGAATTTGGTTAGCTAATACGTCGCTCTTATACTAGTTGCTGAAATGCTGGAAAGTGCGGACATGTGAGTATTGTATGACCTATGTTAGCTCTTTAACCTTTGATAAGTTAAAGGGAATTTTCAGGATAGGTTAGCGGATTATTCATACGGAGAGTATGTTAACGGTTTGCATTTGTAGCATTATAATTTTAAGTTCAGGTTTGAATATGTTAGTTTATTGACGATAAAAACTTTGTTGCGTAGCATATATTCGTAGGTCAGTATATAAAGAATTTTTTTATGTTATGTTTGGTATCCAAAATGATACTCGAAATATGACTTACGATCACTGTTTCAATAGATCATAGGCGAATGGATGGGTAGGGGATTGCTGAGATGGGGGTTTGATTTAGACTTATTTACTGCCTTAAAATCAGTCATCTATAGCAAGTTAAATGAATGTTTTATCGTCGAATATTTTATTGCTATGTCAGGTACTTTCGTTATTCTTTATGTTATAGGTTAGTTAAAAAAACTTTGTGTCTTTGCAATTATTCGTTGGATTATGATATTTAGGACAGGATTATGATGAATTTTTGTTTATATTTTTTCGATGTTGATGTTTCCACCTTCGGAATCGTTCAGTATTATATTCATTGGGCAGCATTATAATTGGACAAGGCTAAACTAAATTTTTTGTTAAATATTACGATGTTCATGTAAAATTAACAATGATATGTTAGAGATTATGCTTGAAAAAAGTGGGAAATAGGTTACGTTTTTGTACGAGTGTTAGGTACTTTACGTGTTAAGTGAAATATGTATTCACCCAGTCGTCTTAAGATCTAGTACGTTATGGTGTGTTAGTTTTTGTCATTGTACATTTATATTCTTAGTTTCAGGTTATGTTATGTAGAATTTATTAATGTTAAAAACTCAGTTACGTTAGATATATTCGATGGTTAGTATCTAAAAGAAACTAATTTTTTTTGTTTTTTTT
>JABUQX010081672.1:0-26164 GCA_015478945.1 Trachelipus rathkii
AAAAGAAAGAGTGAGGTCGTTGAGGTGTGTTTTTTAGTGTCATTGTGGATTATAGGATTAATGATAGTCGATTGGTTAATGTCGTGATGTATAGTGGTGGAGTTGTGTTGGGAGATTGGCGGATCTGGCTGGTTTTTTGTTTTATTGTGTTTTTGTTGGCGTTTTTGTGGTTGGTGGAGTATCGCCGAAGAGAGTGAGTGTGGTGGTATTAGTTGCGTGTATATTGGGTGGTTGAGATGCGGTGTCTTTTTGTTAGGAGAGAAGGTGGTTGATTTTTGTTGGTGGTCAGATGGCGCATAAGTAGATTATATGGTAGGGTGGTGGGGGCATAAATAGGATTAGTGGAAGTGCGCGGTTGAATTTTGGAGTTGTGGTGGATATATGGGGTAGGTTTGGTGTGGGCCTTGTGACTACTTTGGTTTCAGGGGATATAAGCCCTACGCGTACATCTTGAGCTGACATAATTTCCATCATGGGTGGTCTTGTTGTTTCGTCGCGTCTCCCTATTTATAGCTCTAGGGCTGCGATTTTTCTTGACTGAGACGAGGGTCTTGTTTTTTATCTTTAATAGGTTTTATTTTAATTGCGGGCTGTAAGCGTGAGCTTTCTTTTCGACTTGTCTTGTCTCTGAGGTTCTTGTGCTTATCAAGTTTCTGTGTTCTTTGTCGTGATTAGCTATGTCAACAGCAACGTTATCCTGTCTTGTTAGCTCTGTGTGTGGATTTTGAGAAATGAGGAAGATATATATGATTTATTTTATATTTTTTTATTTTTAGTATCATATATATTTTGATTGTTATTTTATTTTGAGGTTCTTGTATTTGAATATTTTTATTATTGATTTTAGGTATATATTATATCTATATTGGTTCGTTAGTTCAATAACATTATTATTTTATTGTGTGCTTATTAATTTATAATTTTTATTGATAGTTGCTATTATTAATTATTAGCTGCATGTGTATATTAACAATTCATTTCATATTTATATAAGTTATGATTGGGTATTCGGTCTATCATTATACTTATTTTACTGTATTATATTTTCTTTTTAATTGTTTAAAAAACGATAATTATAAGCTTATCCAACTGCTTCTGCATCAATCTTTTATAATCAAATGTTGAATTGATTAATTTGACAAGAGTATTCTAGTTCCTCTTAATATTTAGGATCCACATAAAATAAAATATAACTGTCTTTTCGAGTAAATGTCAATTGTACGTTTAACTAAACCATAAAATTTCAAAAATTATTATATTTTTATACTGTAATTATGAAATTTAAATTTATTTATCAAAGTCGTATTCGCCTCAGATGAGCAATTGCACAAAACCCGTCTTATCCTTCACATCTAACTCGTGATCACGGACTCCCCTTGTCACCGGATGTTTTAAACCAGGCCCTCAGAATAACAATCTTCAGATGGTGATTGAACTAATAGGGACTTGCAGTTCAGAGTTTAATCATATTTATATTTTTCTATATGTTATATAACTATCTATGTTATTATTTAATATAATGTTATATATATATAGTATTATAATTATACTTATTTATATATAGTATATTTATTATTACTTTAATGATATATATTATAGTATATAGTAGTATATAATATATCCTTATATATATTTTATTGTATATTTATTTAATTATATTATTTTATATTATCTTTAATTTATTATTATGTATATATTCTTTTATTAACTTTATATTTTATTCTATCTTTATATAATTATATCTTGATTAATTATATTTAGTATTTACTTATTAATATTATATATTATAGATATATGTATTGTTTTTTTTAATATTTTGATTATATTTTTGTGACTTATTGTCAAGAGGAATATTTATATATAATGTCATATTAGTGGTAGGGTTGTGTATATGGATTATATAGGTATCTACTTATTCGACGCTGGCTAATGGAGTTCATGTTATATGAACGTGATTCTCTCTGCTTCTGTTGCTTAAGTTGTCAGAGATTTGGAGTCGTAGTATATCGTAATACTTTCGTTGCTCGTCGGTGTAAGAGGCGCGCGCAGAGGTTCGTAAAGTCCTCGATTACCTTGTCCCACCTGAAAACTGAACACAAAAAAAATTGCCTGTCAGCAGATTTTTTACATTCAATTATTGTAATTCAGATTCTTTACAGCATGTTGATTTACACTAATGCTCATATAACCGTGCTTTCACACTATGTTACGCAATTTAACATAGCCATGCTCAGACATAAATGCAGAAACATCTAAATATAAATATTATTTATATGAAAAATACACTCTCTCTAATGCTTCTAGCATTAGAAGATCCGCTCATTTGGATGCGAAACTACGTCCAAGGTGGCTAGAATTTTTTCCAAATGCGTTGAGTCCATAATGAAAGGGCTTTGCTGATCAATGCCTAGATTATCCTTGCCAATTATACGATCCCTCGAAATTAGAAAATACATGTAACTGAATTTCCCTTGTGACCAAGACCCTATTGCGGTAGGTAATGAAGCCCTTAAAAGAATTATTGAGATAGGTACAGGTATTCGGCTGGCTACACTAAAATAACTAAGCTTCAACCATATTTTATTATATCTTACGTTTATTTTTATAATATTATTTATATATATATTGTATAATATACTATAATATATATTTTAGTATAGATATATATATATATATATATTTATTAATATATATTATTTTAAATATATATATATTATATATTTATATATCTATTATATTATTTAATATATATTTTTATTTATTTATATGTATATTTTTATATATTACTATTTTTATATAATATATATTTATCATATATATTATATATATATTATTATATAGTATATATTATTATTCAATGATATTTTATATTTAGGCTATTGTGCTTGGGGCGTTTATATACTCTATTATATACTCTAATTATATACTTTTTTATTTAATGTGCAATAGGGTTATTTTAGTATTGTTTAGCATTCCGAGAGCTGTTAACCATTCCAGAGTAACCTGGAGATAGGCCTTTGTTTTCCAAGGTGCCGAAATTCCTATCCCCCACATTAATTTCAGCCTATCACACGCCGACCTCCCGGACAGCACTCACAAACAGTGTGGTTGTGGGTCTTTTGGGTCCGTATCGGGTTGGGTTTTTTTGTTTGGTTTGTGGTTCTTCCTTGCTGTTTTGCGTGTGTGGGTGGGTTTGGGATGTGATCCCCACAATATGACAGATGACCAACCGTTCGCTTGCGACACACGATTAAGCCAATGTCCCGGTTAAGTTCGGTACGACATCGTCTAGTAATTATCTATATGGCATGCCACATTTCTTGGTTTCACCTGAAGCAACAATATATTTCGTATATCATAGTTCCGGAAACATGGCTAACTGACAGACAGCACATGTTTTCTGCGGGTCTCTTCATCGTCTGGGATAATCTATATTATCGTCTATACACTCACTTTAATTTCCGGCGAGCTGTATCAGCTACGCTTGGTGGGTGCTATCACACCGGAACCTTAAAGAATTTACTTATAATAACATTTTGCTTGATATGGTGGTTTTTTCTTCCTTTTTGTTTTTCTTTCCCCCTGCTGTTCTGATTTGTGGTGTCCATGTTCAGCAAACTACCCCAACTATATCCTCCGATAAGGCAATGATACTTCTAAGCGGTCTCACCGTAATACCACTATCCATGTATTCGGAGCATCTATAATTTCGATGCAGCAAACTAGTCATACGAAACAATTATTTTATATTTATACCATCCGGCGATACATTTCGCTTCACTGGCAACAGAGCTGAGCGATCCAAACATGCCTATGGAGGACATAACTATCATTACGGTTCAGTCTCTAAACTACTGTCCTGCGTGCCAACTGGCAGCCTTTCCCCCTTAGCTGACTAAAAGTACACGATAGATTAACTTTCCTTTCAAACATCTTACAAATAACAAGAACATCTTACCGCGGGAATCATTTAGTATCTAGGTACATTTCGAGGGTCCACTGGATCAACCACAAACAACACGTGACACGAAGAAACCAAAATTACTACCTTTCTTTCGAGGTGGGATGACTCTTTCTGGATATGATGAGGTTCTGTCCACATTTCCGGGCGGTTGTTTTACACAATTTGGGCCAAATACTGGGGGTCGACGCTGGAGGTTTGTTCACAACACCAGAACATCCATGACCTATTACCTTTTCGTCTGCTCTCTCGTCCCAATTCCATCCAACCGTAGGCTTAACAACTCTCCCTGCTGGTGTGGTAACCAGCTGCTACTTGTTAACAAAGCACATTACGAAAAGCTAGCCTTAGAATGAGTTTCGCTGTATTCACCAAATTTAGATATGGAGGTTTACCAATAATCTCAGTGCCAGAACATTATTGACACTTAGAAGTTTTCAATTCCCTTCCAAGACTAGTTCGGGAGGTGTCATCGTCTTTGGGTTCGATAATATTGGAGATGATATTGTCGGCGCTGTCTCCGACCGTTGGAAGACTTAAACTATATTACAAACCACAACGTGATTGGGCGTTGGAATGCCTGTTTCAACCTTAGGACAAATTGATCCGTGTTCTCCAACGACTGTTTGAACCCGGTTTTTTAGTTGTCGTCCTTTATATTTAATAAAATACAATTTCTGAAAGGAGGCTACTAATTGTGGCACAGTATTATGTCCTTTGACACCTAGCATAAAACAGGTTTAATAAAATGTATATGCAATTGGATTTAAGAATTGCCAATATTATAAAACTATTATAACAATTATAATATATATCTAGTAGTCACAGTAGCTATGAAAAATAGGTAATGGAATTTTCTTTCAATCGTAACAGCAGTCAAATATGCCATGCTAACCAAATCATCATTACGTGTGCATGCGTCTGGTGTTCGGTTAAAAGTTTTAAAATATCACAACATTTCTCTAAAGGCAAATCTGAGTATAATGTTCATTCAAAAGCACTATTTTTTTTATTAAAAATAATTGTATAGAAAATAAGAGCATTTAGATGATAATACCAAACACAATAATAGATCTGAAAATAATAAATAATATGATAATACATGATAATTAATAAGTAATTAATAATGAAATAGAATGATAACATATATGATGTTGACACCGTTACTTATAATATGGAAGAGGATCAATCTAGAGAAAGTAGAATTGATGCGCATAATAATGAATAGATAATAATATATATGCGATAATAATAATAAATGATAATAGATAATGATAATAATAATAATCGAATATAATATATATATGAATTAATAATAATAATAATAATAAATATAATAAATATAATAATAAATAATGAATAATAATAATAATAATAATAATAATAATAATATAATAATAATAATTGAGATAAGTACAATAATAAATAAATGGGAGACGGAATAATTCACTTTTAATAATAGTAAAATTTTAATATAATATTTAATATAATATTTACGTAATATAATATTTACTCAAAAAATTTAATGTTACAAAGTTTGTTGGTTTCTAAAAAAAGAAAACATTATATTTTAGTTTCATCGTAAAGTTTAAAATAATTTCTCTTTGAACTATGACTGCCTGAACATATGTAGAACAGATTTTTCATTAAATTAAAGAATAAATAAAAAATATAATTCACATTCTTCTTAAATTTTAAAATAATTTCTCTTTGAACAGCCTGAATATATGTAATATAAATTTATTTTAAAAAGGAATCTATTTCTTAAAAATAAAAACTTTTTTGTTTTCAATAAAATCCTGCCTTTAGGAGATGGCGATGTACTCTACTGTTTAAATGTGGTATCTGTGGTGTATCTGAGATTAATTGTTAATAGAACAGGATCAGACGAGCGGGTCTGAAAATAAGCTCTAATATCACTTTACTAGGGGGCAAAGCGTGTAATAGTGTAAGCCACTTCATGCAAAATTTTAAGATAGCTAAGGCATTGCCTCTTTAAGACTAACTTAGATTTCCGGTCGATTTTCAAAAATTTCATCTAATGCCTTATGGAATTCTACTTTATATTTTCTAAGGGACTTTTTAGGATGAAAGTCTTTTAATAGTAGATTGTCTTTTTTCAGTCGCTTTTCTGCATGCTCAAATTGGTCTCATTGTTTGTCAAATTTGACTTCTTCATACTGATCATTGTTACCTTAAAAGATATCGAGACAATTTGTTGGATTCATGAAACTAGCTGAACAATATGACTCCGACCCAGATTTTGTTATATTAATGTTAATTCATTTTTAATGCCCAAAGCTGCACAAAAGAAGCTTTCCTAGCGTTTTAATATCATATAATACTAATGTGAGAGGAAGATTTTTCTGAAACTGTGGATCCAAACAAAGATGGTCGACAACAAGATATTTTGGGTTTCAGGTTAACTATTCTTTCCCTTCTTTCTAGTGAATTTATATCATTTGCTAGAATTCCTTCTCTATAAAAATTTTCCTGCAGTCAAGTCTTCTGATTGAATATTTTTGCTGTAAATATTGGTGTTTAATTAATGTCTTTCGATGGTTTTCGATATTGTTACCCCGCTCTGACTAGCGAAGAGAGTACTTCTAGGCAAGTATTCTCAGTTGAGTCAGCCTTCAATACTAGATAGGAGTCTTTAGTTGAGAGGTTTTCAGAACTAAGACATGTACTTCCCCGACTTGTCTCTTGATCGTAAGATGTGCCACTTTACAGCCTTGACACTTGTAGAGTTCCATTAATTTTGGTACGTGCTGGCTTTTGTTGCTGTATGCTCTCTCCTTCGCTTTAAGATTTGCCTAGCTATTTACGTAATTACGAGTGGCGAGTAGACCACCGAACAAACTGCTGAGCTGTAAAGTATGAAATTCCACGATGTCTCAGTGATTTGGGTGTCAGGTTGGTGAGGGTGGTGTTGAAGGAAGGTCATCGGGGTGAAGAACAACATGATTTTTCTTCATAAGTTTTTTTGAAAAACAACTCATAACTTGCACCACAAAATTTGCAATAAAACACTGTCACAACTTACCAGCATCCTGTTCCTCAATCATCAATTTTCTTTATTATTTTGATCAATCGGACATTATAGGCTGATGTGTTATCCGTTAACTAAGCCTAATGTACTTGCCATGCATATTAACTCGATTCTTTAAGAAAACAATAACGCAAATTCCTGAAATTGTTTGCGGAAGTTTGGATTATCGCTTACAGCTAACGTTTAATAAATAGTTTGTTTTTATCTTCGTCCGCCTTATTTAATGTAATGAGCGAAAGATAATTTAGGCTTTAGTGGCTTGCAAACCATTGCTAGATCACGATTATTCGGGCAGAGACGTAAAGGGACAGGCTGCGTATCCAGTAGTAGATAGAGTGGCTGCGACTATGCTTTACGGCGAAAGTAACTGGAATAAGGTAGATATATGTAGCGATAAATGTTTGTGATGTGGTACTGTCGCGTTTAGCGATAAGAGCGTAATGGGGAGGGTGTAGATGATGGAGAGATGTGAGTTTGTGTAAATGAGGAAGGTATGTGTATATAACGTAATGGAAGAACAGGATCTTGGTTAAGCTTACGTACAGTATGAGACATGTATGAAATACGTGTTTTTGACAGGGATCGTTAATTCGGAAGAGATTAGATCGCAGAGCTCAGTTCCATGTGATGTTCTTAGCAAGTGATGATTTATTTCGGAATATGTGATGTCTCGGATTGTCTGTTGTTAGTCACCGTAGCGAGCAGGGTGTCACGTTGGATGAGGACTCTCGCAGAGGGAGATACGCCTGGTTATGGGAAATCATCAGTGGACAAGTGTTATTTTGAGATGTTTTGAAAACTGGTTTGGCACGGAAGGAGATTGCATGTAGGTGAATTGAACGATGGCATGGAGTGTGATAGATAGGCGCAGAGCTAAGAAATGATAGGATCTAGATGGGTTGCAGAGCAAAGTAACGCGTTTATGAAGATTGCTGCTTAGAAGTGGTTGAGAATAAGTCATGTGCGTACTGGAACTGTGTATAGTACGGGAACAGCATGGAAGAAGTGTGTTCATGCAACTGTTTTTTTTTTTTTGTTTGTTTTTTTTTTTTCACGAGACATACTTGGCCTTATCATAAACAAAAAATGTCTTGGTAACCTCACATTACAATGGCTGCTAAGGCTGCCTCAAAGATGATGGAAGGTATGCATAGGCTGCAAAAATTTTTCATCTTCTAAGTTCCACCAACTATACAAGAGTCACATCCACCTTTGCATTGATTACTGCTCTCATATCTGGAAGAGTGCTCGGATTTCATCCGGCTTTTGCATAGGGTCGAATTAAAGGCTAAAGGGTTTTAAATTGTTCTGTACTTTCCAATTCACTTGACTCTTTATCTTTGCGAAGCGATGTTGGTGCTTTGCCTCTTTTCAATTGGTACCACATCGGCAAATTCTCGAGGGTACTGATAACACGTATACCACCACCATTTCAACGCCCACGTAGCACAAGGGATAAATAACTTTACATGTATTTTGTATTGACATTACCAACTCAAGACTTATTCGCTGTAGTGCTTCCTTCTTTTCAGTCACCTCTATTCTGTGGGACTCTCATCTATCTTTTGTTTCCTGTTAAATTTAATTTACCTCATTTAAAGGCTTATGTCTGTGCTCATCTGCAATATTTGCGTTAGATGTTGACAGTTTTAGTGCATTTAACACCCCCTCCTTAAATAGGGCTCAGTCCTTGAAAGGAAGTGACAACTGAAGAAAAGAAACTAACTAACTAAGATTTGACAGACAGATTGAAAACCCATCATCATAATTATTATTAAATTATTATTATTATTATTATTATTATTATTATTATTATTATTATTATTATTATTATTATTATTATTATTATTATTATTATTATTATTATTATTATTATTAATAGTATTATCTGTTATTAATTAGTTAGTTGTATTATTAGTTATTATATTAGAGTAACGTATGTAGTAAGTAGGAGTCGTGAGATAAGTCTGTCAGGCTGTAGTGGTAAGTAGTAGAACGAAGTAGTAGTAGGTGTGAGTAGAGTTATGTAAGTAGTAGTATGTCGTGCGCAGAGTAAGGTTATTGGAGAGATAATTTTTGAGGATGTGTGGGTTTGAAGAGTAGCTCAAGTATAGAAAATTATGGGCAAGATGATATTTAGGACATTAGAAAGGTATGTGTTGCTAATAGGGCAGTAGATGAGGTGGCTTGTAAAGATATATCTATAAAGGGCCATTCCAGATTACATCCATGAGTGCTGTGGCTTCCCTTTTAAAATATGGCTGCGAAAATATTTTGTCGTATACATATCTAATGTTTTTTGAACCAGAAGTCTCACATAATGACCTGTGCAATATAGGTTTTAACGAAATATATATATACATATTTAATATATATACTATATACTATATATATATATATATATATATATTAGTATTATTTAATATATAGATATATATTTATATTATATATAGTATATATATATATATATATATAATTTATAAATATATATATAATTATAACTCACTTATATCTGATATAGTTATATATATATATATATATGACTATATTATTATATATTATACTATATTTTCTAATATATTTATTATACTATATATATATGATAAGATATATATATAATATATATATATATATATAGTATATTAATTTTATAATATACTATAGTATATTATAGTATAATATATATTTTCTTAATAATTAGATATATTATAGTAATAATAATAATAATAATATATATAATATAATAATAATAATAATGAATAATGAATAATAATACATAATAATGGGTCATGAATGATGATAGTAATGATAGATTAATAATGATGGTAATAATATTAATATAAAAAATAAGATCAAATAATAATAGTGAAATATAGTTTTTTTTTTTTGGGGGAAAAATTTTGTGTTTTGAAATGTCAGAATATAATAATAATAATAATAATATTATGAATGTTGCAGGTTAACCACGCGGAACTACATACCTGAAATGGTAATATGTGTGGTTATGTATGTTAATGCTGGTTACTATATCTCCATTATAATATATATATATTTTTTTTTTGTATTTTATATTGTATTTATAAAAGGGCTTCGGTAGCTCAGTGTTAGAGCGCTCGCCAAAACTAAGCGAGGGTCCCGGGTTCGTCAACTGGTCGGGCGGGAGAATTGCGAGCTATTCTCTCCTTGGGCCTTGCTCCGTCCCTGCTTCGACGTTAATTGAGTACACCCCGGATGAGTAAACCCCTCCTAGATTAGGGCCTCTGCCCGTTGAGTGGTGGTGTTAAGATCTTCTGTTAAATATATATATAGTATTATATATATATATATTATATATAGTATATATATACTGATAAGTAATAAGTATATATAATATATAATACATAGTAGTAAATAAAGTATAATATATATATTATATATATATATATTACTATTTAGTACAGGTAGACTACCGGACGCAAGTCACCTGAGGAACTTAGATGTGGTCTCTAGCATTAATGCGGTCACCCCTGTTGCTAAGCTTCCCTTATTACATGACGAAACAAAATCGGTAGCCATGATCCGACACTCAATGAACATCGTGAAGACGGCAGTTGCCGTGCTGAACTCTGGCCAGATCCCAGTCCTAACATGTGACTAGGCACTGTACAGTTTGACGAAGCAAATCCAATGGAGCTGGCCTTCATGTTATGGTGAGAATAAATTCATAGTGATGTTTGGTGGCCTACACATCGAGATGGCCTCCCTCAAAGTCTTTGGAGATCTTCTGGAGGCCAGAGGCTCTACAGGAGCACTCATTCAGGCTGTGGTTGCTACCAGTGGAATAGCAGACTCGTTTTCGAAATCATATCACGTAACACGCACAAGACGGGCTCACCAAGTCACAGCCAGTAGCCTGTATCTACTTCAGCGGACTGCCTACAAGGTGTACGTCCATACTTTGGAAGATGCAAGAGGAGTGGTGCCATTTGAAGACTGGTCTGAATCTAGGTCCGCTGCAACTCCTCAATTTCGTTTCTGGTCCTTAATCCTGCAGCTGGAGCTGGCTCTGATGGTCTAGGTGTGAGCGATACGTGAGGGTGACTTTATTTTCTACACAATAGGCCCTGTCCAAGATCGTCCCTTGGTTCTTTGCACTCGACCATTTGCACTACTCGAGATGGGTGCCTATCCGCCTACGAGACATGGTGTCAAGGAAACAGCTCCATCCCGGTGTATATGGTGAGTTTCTGAAAGGGAAATTTGTTATCAAGAAGTAAAAGTGTTCATTCTTTGCTATTGCTATTGACCAGGCCCACGAACAAAATAGTAGTAGTTACCCTAACAGTTCGTCGTGCCCCAAGGTCAAGCCTGCGCCTTGAGAGTACTTTCACTTTTCGACGGCAGTGCGTTTGCTGATACCTTATCGTTGTAATTATTTATTTTTTTATTTTTTTATTTATTTATTTATTTATTTATTTATTTATTTATTTTATTTTTTATTATTTTTATTAATTATTAATTTTCTGCTTTTTGTTTTTCGTGGGCAAAAGAGCTTTATGCATTTTTTCGTTTTAATTAATTAATTAATTAATTAATTTAATTAATTTATTGTTGCTGAATAAAAGTTTATCTTGTTGGTCAGGAATGTATCATGGTGCATCTGTCTTCATATTAAACGGCAGGATGAGACTCCGGCTCTGATTCCCGCTCCGATTCCGGTTCAGGGTTCGGCTCCGGCTCCGGCTCCGGCTCCGGCTCCGGCTCCGTCTCTGACTCTGACTCCGACTAAGCTGGGTTATATATATATATAGTATATATTATACTATATTAATATAATATAGTAACGTATATAATATATGATATATATGATTACTAATAGATATTAGGAGTAATATATTATGATGTATAATATTATAGATATAATATAATATATAATATTAGTAATTATAGTATATATAAGTATAATAGTAATGATATTATATAGAGACTATATATATAGTATATATATAGTATATATTATATAGTATACTTATATAGTATAGTATAGTATCTATTTATATATATAATATATATCGTCGAAAATCGAACCGCGTAGGGAATCGATTTTGAGGCGAAATCGATTTTTACTCACTTGAGCATGCACACACACCAAAATAAGGGTGGATTGAAATATTTAGGTATCATTACCATGGATTATTTTAGTTATTTGTCATTTGCTATAATTATGTATGCAATAATTGTTGTTCAATTGCGTCAGGCGTTGACACCTTTCCCGCAGTGGTCGTCGCACCACAGCCGCCGCAAGGCCGCGCTCCAGGGTACAGTTTGCGGTCGATGGACTTGTTCAAACTTGACAGCACCGTTTAGGGATGACGTTACCTCGTCGCAGACGAGGTGACGTGACCATGCAACCCCATAGGGGTATGCTAGCGCCCCAAACATTGGATACTGACTTAGAAGGTTAAACTTGGTATACACCCTTCATATAAGGTCTCCTCGTCGTAGACGAGGTTACACGACCATGCACTCCCTGGAGGGGGAATGCTGACCCCCAAAGACATTTGAAACATGTGACGTAGAAGGGATGAAACTTGGTATACACCCTTCATATAAAGTATCATCGCTTCATTCGAAGTTAAATGGCCGTACACCCCCTAGAGGGGTGCTGGCCCCTCTCCATGCAGGAAATGACTGTAGAATGATTAAACTTTGTTTACTCTCTTCTTATAATGTATCCTCAATACAGCCCCAGTAAAGTGCCGCTATGCCCTCATGGTGTTGGGCTGTGCCAAAAAATCTTGGAAATTGACATAGAAGGATGAAACTTGGTATACACCCTTCTTATAATGTATCCTCACTACAGCCCGAGTAAAATGTCGCTACGCCCATCAGAATATGGGGCTGTGCCACAAATTCTTGGAAATTGACATAAAATTATAAAACTTGCTTATTTAAGTTTCTTATAAGGTAACTTCATCACACACAATGTTACGTGTCGCTACGCTACGTGTTGGGGGCTGAGCCCCAAAATCTTGAAAATTGACATAGAATGATAAAATTTGGAGAGCATAATAGAAGAAGAAAGAATAATAGACTTCAGACATGTGAGAAAGAAGCTTGATTTGACACAAGGTCTTATTTTCAAATAATAATTATTTTTTAAATTTTATTGTTTTTTTTTTTAAATTATTTATTTTTTTCAAATTTTTATTTGTTTTTAGTTTTATTTGTTTAAAACATTTTGTTTTGACTGAAATTTTTATGTTTTTAAGGTTTATAACGCAAAAAATTTGCATTTTTACACACCCAAATCACTTGTGCCGGCGCAGTGCGAGTAGCATGTGTGTATGTCTATGGTATTGACAGTTCAGTAGACGGCGCGAAGGTAATAATCGGGCGCGAGTCAGGGCGGCGTGGTTCGTCGCGCCCTAAATCAGTAAATAGTAAATCAACACCACCTGTCACCCTGAACCCCTCCACCACCGATACTTCAGATCTATTGATCTAGGGGAGTATGTTTTGATCTCTGATCTATTCGGATGCTATTAATAGCTATTGATTCATATCATATTTTGTATAACATAACACTAAACTTTTATTCTTTTAATTTATATAACGTAAAAAATTTGCATTTTTATATATTTTAAATCACGTAAAGTCAACCGCCCTCGGCCCAGACCGCTCCATCCCCAGTACTTTGATCCATTGAGTCTAATTATGAGTAACTACATGATCATTGGATTGAAGTCATAGTGTTTTGTATAACGAACAAAATATTTTATTTATTTTATTTTGATGTTGATACAAACATTTTATTTTCGATTTTCTTTGAAAAGTTAATTTTTTATGTCCTTTCATGTTTATTGGAATTTAAAAACGTTGTAGTGGTTGTAGATAAGCCTTACAAGCAGGGAAAGAGTCTATTAAATCGTAGTAAAAGTCACCATCCCACTCCACCCTACATACTGTCCCTCTGCTCCTTCCACCATCATCTATTGATGCAATTTTGTTTCATTTCGACATAATCGGAGTATTATTTTGGGATTAAAGACATAACAAAAATCAAGTCTCTTTAGCAACCAGATGCACGGAATATATGATTAGAGCAAGTTTTCTGCACATTATGTATTATGCATTCACCTGAACTAGTATATGTAAACGACAACCTAATCAACAACGCTGTGGCATAGTACTTAAGCACGAATTAAAACCTGTTAACGATTAACAAAGTTCCACATCTTACACTATAAAGAATATTAACATACAAAAACGTAACCCATTTTCACACTTTGTCAAGCTATCTCTAACAGTTCAATGTTAATTTTACATTACGTTAACATGGTAATGATTAACAAAATTTATCGTAACCGATGTTTAGAGCTATCATACGACTCAACGAATATATGCTAACACTAACAATTTTCACATTATAAAGCTTACATCACGCATCCGACTAAACTAAAGAATATATGCGACAACGCACAAAGCTATTCACACCTTAAGCAAAAAATATACTGCTAAACGATTAAAGATTCCAGTACTTAACAGCTAAAGTATACAACGATAAGGGGTGAAAAACTGTAACCACTATTCACGAGTTTGTAACAATATCTCTTAACATATCATAATGTTCAATTTTACATTAACTTGGTAATATTTAACACGAAAAAATTTATCATGAACCTTGTATAATTTATCATTCTTTCACGAATATATTTAATCGTAAAGTTTTCACACTAAGAGGGACCACTGTACTTGCCCAACCTTACTTTTTCTTAGGGTAAAAATTGAGAAAGAGAATGTCGACGCTGTTTTATCAACTGCCTATAATTGTAGATGAAATTTCCTCCTTCTACTAATCATGGTTAATTTTTGTTTCGAATTGCCGCAGTATATTTTAAGATAGCAGGAGATGGTTTTTTGTATAGGGATGGTCAATCCTAGAACAAAGGATTTCATTATTCCAGGTGTTGCGAAATTGTGCAAATTCAGACTTTCCAGGATACCTTCAAGATTTTAGTTCGAATTTTATAAAAATAATTTTTCCGTTTTCGAAACACAGACCCAAGGGATCAAGGCTCTTTCTCATAATCATATAAAATCGTAGTTCGAGTAATAGAGGCCGGAACAAGACCTTGAGAACTCGGAACCCATATAGTATAATACTTTTGTTTAAGTGAAAATTGTTTGTCAGTTGAGAGAAATACTTCTTTCAAGTCGGAGCTGGAAGCTACTTCTGAAATGGAAAGGCGGTCGGAGCTGTGAGCCGGACCAGAAGCCGGAGCCGGAGCCTGGAGCCGGAGGCCGGAGCCGGAGCCGGAGCGCATATTCGGAAGCCGGCAGCTGGGAGCTAAGTCGCAGGTCGGAGAACGGAGCTGCGAAGACAATAAATATTTTAATTATATTGTTTGCCTGGGTAGAAAACAATTCTAAACAAAGTTTTGAGCTGAACAAGGAAATTTGAAAAGAAGATGAAGCTCGAAGCCGAAGCCGGAGCCGTGAGCCGGAGCGGAGCCGGAGCCGGGAGCCGGAGCCGGAGCCGGAGCCGGAGCAAGAGCCAGAGCCGTAGAAGCCCAGTGAAGCCGAGAGCCAGAGCAGAGTCGGAGCCCGAGCCAAAGTATATTTTTGAAAAAACATTTTTTGGCAAGTAAAATACTTTCTGCAAATGCGGAGCTGGAATATTCTGAATGGAAAGCAGAAGCCGAAGTCTTGGAGCCGGAAGCCTGGGAGCTTTGTTGTTGTGGGAAAAGGCTGGAGCCTGGAGCCAGAGCCGGGGATGCCGGTAGCCCGGAGCAGCGAGCCGGGAGCCCGGAGGCAAAGTATAAATTAGTGATATGTTTCAAAGCAATTAAATAATTCCAATTAAAAATAATTCTGCAAAGTCCTGGGCTGAAACTATTAAATGGAACAGTAATCGGTACCGGAGCTGGAGTCGGAGCCGGAGTCGGAGCCAGAGCCGGAGGCGGAGCTGAAGAACAAATATTTTTCCAAGATTTTTTTTTGCAGTTATAAAAGTTAATTCTTTAAATTGGAATTTGGAATAATCAATACTGGGTGGGGGAGATCGCGGCGAGTCGGAGCTGGAGTCGGGAATCTGATATCGGAAAGCCAGAGCCGGAGCCGGATGCTGGAATTCTGGAGGTATAAAATTTTTTTTAAGAAGTAAAAGTTTTGGCAAAGTAAAAATATTTCAGCAAAGATAGGGTGCTTAACTATTTTAAATAGATACGGAGTTGGTGCCGGGATGGAGATAAAGAAGCCGTGTTTAGTAGCGGTTCGTAGTTGCGTTATATTTAATTAGGTAGGATTGAGCGTAGTATAATAATCTGTTTACTTGTTGGAAAAAAATAGAAAAAAAAATCATTCAACCTCTTTATAGGCGCTGATCTGATGAATAGAAAAAAATAATCGCTAAAAATCATTTATGAAAAATAATATGTTTGGAAATTTCAGACATTTATATATATATAGTAGGCGAAGTAATAATAATATTTTATTCAGATTAAAAATTGTGGGTTGGTGTCAGACAAGTTTTAAGTATGACCTTGAATTTTTTTTGTTGAAATTTTCAAATTATAGAATTGAATACTTGAATGCTCACCCCGCGATTTTAATATTTTATTGATTTTCAATGGCAAATGACTAAATCTATTTGACCACGACTTGTATTTCTAGAATTTCGTGAAAAGAAATTATTTGAGAAAATATCTTAAAAAATCACCAAGATTTTTGTCTAAAATGGCGTTGTTCAGTTGAAAGCAGTAAATAATTCAGAACTTTCACCCCTCCTCCCCGCTAACAAGATTCAAACCAGTAAGTCTATTGAAACGAAATTAAACAAAAAGTATATAGATTACTAGTTCCTCTTTAAATAAAAAGTTCTATTTCTCAAAGGAATTGAAAAGAAAAATGTAGAATTCGAGTTGAACAGCGGTCCTACTTTAATAAAGCCTTACATAGGCAACAACTGAACTACGGAATATAACGAAAAAACGACTAAACCTTGTATAACATCTACAGCGACGAATAAACTAACTAACATTGACAAAGTTCCATACTTAACAACAGTAAAGGAATTAAACCAGCGTACAAAACGTAACATATTTTTAGCGCTTTTTCAGATTTCTCTAACTGATCAATGTTGAATTTTACATTGACGACATGGTAATATGTTAGCAAAAAATTTTCATAACCCTGTCTAATTATCATACAGAACCAACGAATATATGCTAACGTTACAAAGATTTTTACATTAACCAAGTAATATTTAACAAAAAAAATCACATTAACCTATACATAATTATCATAACCCCCCCAACGAATAATTCCAAATCATAAACAAAGTTTTTAACCTAAACATGAACATGACAGTATAACACAAGTTTTAACCAAACATAACTATAAAAATAGTTTTTTTGAATAAAAATATCATAGTAAAGTGTACTATAATTTACTGATTTAAAGCAGTAAAATTAAATAAAATCAGTAAATCAAACCAACCATCCCTCTACTACCCTCCCCACCTACCCCTCCATGATCTACTGATCTATTGATCTATTGATTCAAGTCATGCCTTGAGTATCATTTAGCATTAACATAACATAAAAATAAGTTCTTTATATTCACTGATCAAACGAATAAATGCTACGTAACAAAGTATTAACATCAATAAAGCTAACATATCAATAACCTGAAATCTAAGAATATAATGTAACAACGACAAACCTAACATACAGTACACATTAACAAAATGCCATACTTAACAAGAGTAAAGTAACTAACATGCATACAGAACGTAACCTATTCACACTTTTTTAAACATACCTTTAACATATTTTTGTTATTTTTATCTTAAAATAGTAATATTTAACAAAATATTAACATAATCTTACCCAATTATCATACAGACCAACAAATATATGCTAATGTAACAACTTTTCCACATCATAAAGCTAACATATCATAACCTGAACAAAGAATATAATGTACAACGACAAACTAACCATACCTCACGATATGAATAATCTGCTAACATTCACAAAGTTTCCCTACTTATCAAAGGTAAAGTAGCTAAACAGACATAGGCAAAAACTCAATGGTCCACCTTTCCAAATTGTATATCAGCAACACACAGCAGTATTAATTCTAACAAAATCCCTTAACAAAGGTCCACCAATCTATCAAAGTACAAGCATCTTGAACTATGAGTTTGACACTACTCATCAAAGTGTCTCATATCATATAAGAGACATCATTTTTGAAAACTGATGAATAAAAGTAGAATTGCAAAATGTCTAAGGCAAACTAACATTAATCTGGCCAGCAAAAACTTACCTAAGCCAACATTTATAATACATCATCATTAGATAACACAGTAATATACTGAATTCTGTTTATCCAAATTTAAATCCTAACATTCAGTGTTATATTTCACATTTGTCATATTAATATTGCTAACAAAACCCTAATAGAAATTAAACATATCTAACAGTTACAATGGACGAAAACCTGCAATAGATACTAACATTTGGAATTACGAATAAGACAATAACATTTGGACCTATGAATAAGTTCAACCTATCCAGTTATCACACAGCAAAACTCAACCATACCTGCTTTTCAAAAACATATCATAAGCAGCTAAAGCAGTATTATCTTAAACAAATTCCTAACAAAGTGACCCAAACTCATAAAAGAGAATAACCAAACATCTTGAACTAATGAATAGATACTACATTTCCGAGAAAAGATGTCTTTCGAGTATCTTAATATAAACATCATTTTGAAGATGAATAAACGTGGACACTTAGTCAAAATTGCTCTGTCAAGAGCATCAAATAAATAAACTAGGTTCGATCATGGAACGATCTAGACGAGTAAACGCTAACATCGAGATTAATTTCCATGAACGAAGCCCTATAGGTTATGATAGCACTGACCTGACATACATTAAGCTTGAATAAACTGCCGACATTAGCAAAGGGTAAGGGAACAGCCCTTTGGGCTGTGCCCTTAGGTAACCGCTTACACCCCCCGAGATGGGCTTCATGCATCTCTCTGGGGGTGATCTCCAATGTTAGTTGGGCTCATGTTGAAAATTGTTCTGTTTGAAGTCAGAGATTGAGATATTTTGATGAGTGCTCCAATTCGTGAAAGCTTTTGTATATAATATGAAATAACCGCTAAATGGATAAAGACCCTACTAGTGGTAAAGCCTAATTGACACATCTGTGTCATTAGATAGCAAAACCTTGTAAGTATGGATAGTTTGTTTCTTGTAGGGGGTGTAAGGGAGTAGGGTTAAGCTTTTGATGCTGACAGTAGTTATGTTACTGATATTAATCAGTGTACTTTGTTAATGTTGACTGTTTAATTCGTACGTGACCGGTATGCTATGCCTCTTAGTTTAGGTGATAATCTTATCTATCTTTTCGTAATTAAAACTTTGTTATGAATTATTAAAGATACTTAGTCTACTACTTACTACTACTCTAACTGCTGACTACACTGCGACGTGCTCACCTACTACTAGCTAGCTTTACGTACTACTACTAACTGAGGACACTAATGAGATACATAATAATAATAAATAATAATAACTTATAAAATAATAAGTAATATATTAAATAGATAAAATAATAAAGTTTACAATTGAAAGCTTATATTCCTTGGGGCCAATTACCGTTCTTATGGATGGGCTGTTGCCAAAAGGCCTACTAAGTTTGGTCCTATAGTAAGAGCTTGAGATTGTTGTTACTTTGGGTTTGAATGTGTGGCAGCATTGATTCACGCCACTTAATGTATGGTGCAGTGTGTGCGGATGTTGAAAGGTACTGATGGTGCTTTTATATTTTTAGTTCAGAAATATTATGGTTTGAGTCTTTTATTCGTTGATGGCTGCAATGATCGATAGATTATTGTATGAATGATTTTGACAAAAGAATTTTGACAATGTTCACTGTTTTTCATAGTTTTAAAAAGGATATTATACTTGAATACGTCAAGACACTTTAAATGAAATGTGTATCAATTATTGAGATCAAGAAGCTGGTATCGTTTTGATATTGGTGTCATTTGTTAGGAAATTGTGTTAGATAATAACTGGTTTAAGCTGCCTGATATATGTTTTGAAAAGCAGGGATAGGTTGAGTTTCTTTGCTGTGTAATGAAGGGTAGGTTGAGACTTATTCATCAAGGGCAAGATGTATTTTCTTATTCGGAATTCCAAATTTAGTATTTTGCGTTTCGTCGATTATAATGGTTAAGATATGTTAGCTAATGTTTTTAATTTAGTCTTTTGACGGAATTTGTTAAAGTATTACTAGGCAGTGAAAAATTAGCACTTATTTGTTAGAGAAATGATAAATTTCGTCGTAAGATATTAGTGTTAACTGATGAGATGTAATTAGAAACGGTGGGGGCTTCGGTTAAGTTTTTGGTTGCTGGGTAATGTATTCGAAAAAGAATTTTATTTTCTTGGAAAAGAAAGTTTCTTTCCAATTAAGTTCAATAATGTTTAATATTGTGAATAAAAAGTGACACTTTGATGTTAAGGTAGTTCGAAGTTCATAGTCAAGATGCTGGTTGCTTTGATAGATTGGTCACTTTGTTAAGGGTTTTTGTTAGAAAATACTCCTTTAATTGTTGCTCATAAGTGTTGAAGCAAGATACGGGAATACATTGAGTTTTTGGTATTACTTGTTAGCTTACTTTACCTTTGATAAGTAGGGGACTTTGATGAAATGTTAGCAGATTATTTCACTGCACGTTAAGGGTATGTAGTTTGTCGTTAGTATTCATTTGAATATTCCTTATTTCAAGGTCACCTTATTGATATCGTTAGCTTATATATGATGTGAAGATGACTTTTTACCTTAGCATATCATTCGTATGCTGTATGATTAATTAGGGTAAGGTAATGTGAAATATTGTTTTTGTTAAATATTACTATGATTTAGAGGTAATAACAATGATATATATTAGAGATGTTTGAAAAAGTATGAATAGTTTACGTTCTGTAATGCAATGTCTAGTTTTTACAGTTGCTACATCTGGGCGCTTGAGGTTAGAAGATATTATTATACCAGATTGACAGAACGGTGTGTTCGTTTTGTTTACCATTGGTTCATCGTGCTGCTTATTAGGTGCGTAAAGGTTATGTTAGGTTTGTCGTTGTATTTCATAAATGAAATCTGTTGTTCATGTGTGATATCTCTTTTAATGATTGGTTTAAAACTTTGTTACGTTAGCATGATATATTCGTTTGATCCGGTATATGAAGAAGAATCCTATTTTTAGTTCTAGTATTTTATCCAAAATGATTCCTCGAAAATATGACTTGAATCAATATGATTCAATAGATCAGTAGATCTGGAGGGGTGGTGGGAGAGGGGGGTGGAGGGACGGAGTGGTTATGATTTACTAGATGTATTGAATTTACTGCTAGTTAAATATCGTAGACTGTTACACTTTTCTATGATATTTTATTCATAGAATTTATTTTTATGTTATGTTTTTTTTAAAAAAATTTATTTTATGTTGATGTTTGGATAAAACTTTTGCTAAGTTTACAGTTATGATTCGTTGGGGTTATTGATAGTTAGGTAAGGTTTTGTAATTTTGTATAAATATACGCTATGTTACATGTAAAAAATACTTTGTTAACGTTTGCATATATCCGTTGGTTTGTATAATAATTAGGGGCAAGATCCAATTTTTTGCCTGGGACGGGCCCCAGTTTTCACCCCACCTAAAATGGACATAAAATTCGGAATCTTCAGCCGATTTTGACTATATATAAACACCAAAATGTAGCTTTTTTGCCTCTAAAAACTTGATTTCCCGGGGTGTTTTTCTGTGTCCGTAATCATTCTTTCAGAATTTTCAATTTTTGCAAAATCCATGTTTTTGACTTCATGTTTCTGCTGACATTCTTCGAACGCAACTTTCCAGAGTTTTTTACAAAATGACTTTCAAACTTGAAATATGCATAATAGGTCCATTACCTACAAATAGTTACATTTGTAGTTTCGATTTTTTGAGTTTTTGTGCTCAACGTCCACCAATTTCAAAACCGGCATTTTTTTTTTTTTGAATTTGAAAATGAAAAAATTGCGAATTAATTTTTTTTCTGTTCAAGTGAAATGGATGAATTTTCAAGGGGCATATGTAGTCGGGAAGATGCATCTTTTTTTACTTAGATAATTTTTTGTGTATACCTCAAGAAGAATTTATTTAAAAAAATTTTGAAATTTTTTTTTGGAAATTTGTTCCAAGAACATCAAAAACTAATTCAGTTAATTTTGATCTAAGTAAAAATGTGCACCTCCCTCGACTACATAAGCCCTGTGAAAATTTCATCTCGCCCGAACAGAAAGAAAATTATCGCAATTTTTCAATTTCAAAATTAAAAAAAATGGGTTTGGAAATTTGGCAACGCTGAGCATTATTTCTTCTATCAAATACGAAAAAAGTACTTCTGTACTTTTTTAGATAATGGCCTATCTATTGATATTTCAAGTTTGAAGTCATTTTGTAAAAAATCTGGAAGTTGCCCTCCAAAATGTCAGTCTTCTGCCTTTAGAGACTTTGGAAAATTTAATAATTATGAAAGTTTTAAGCCATTCACAGAAAAACACCGGAAATCAACGTTTAGAGGGCCAAAAAAAGGCTACATTTTTGGTGTTTATATAGTCAGATCGGGCTGAAAAATCCGAATTTTTATGTCCAGTTTTTAGGGTGGGGTGAAAAATGGGGGCAGCCCCCAGCCCATAAAATTGATCAGCACTAAGAATGACAAGTTTTACATAGTAGTTACGATAAATATTACAATGCTTTAATACTAATGCAAGTACTTCAAAAAGTTTAGAGTATATCTTGTTAAAAGATTATGAATAGGTTACGTTTTTTAAGCTGTGTATTCTTTTGCAGTTGTAAAAGTTTTTGAAACTTGGTGAAGGGTTGTAGGGTTGAGGTTCGTGCGAAGTTGTGTTAGGTTGTGGTTTGCTGCTCAATGCTGGTGCATATATTTCTGGTTATTCAGGTGAGGTTGCTGAATGTAAGTCATTTTTAAAGTGAAACCTTTCATATCTGATTTTGCATTATTCGTTGAATTGCAGTAATGAATTCAGATTAGTTACATGGATTATTTGATGAGAATTTGGTTGTGTTAAAGATAATTCTTTAGCCGAGCGTGGTTTGATGATGTATGTGGGTAGCGTGCATGTTTTCGTGTAGGTTATATGCAGTCTAAAATTTTGATATGTCTAGATTATATTGCCGGCTGGAACAAATGTGTGATTTATGGTTACTTTTTTATGTCGGTAGTATTAGTTAATTCGTTGTGTCTGTTATTCAAGTGATGGGAATCTTGGTTATTAATTGTTTAGCGGTAGGTTATCTGAGGTGCTTAAGGATTGTGTTTAGGGGTTGTCGTTCTGTTGTATAGTCATTATATGATTCTATACTGTGAGAGGAGGTGTATGACCATATTGTAACATATTTAATTAATGAGGAAACATTTCTGAGTATTTATGTTTATGAGCATAATATTGTGCGTTCGGTTAAGCGATGGAGAGAATTGAATGTTTGTATTAAGCTTTTTATTTGTTTTATTCGAAAGCGATATCAGACGATAATATATGTGTATATATGTAATAACCGAGAGCGATATTCAACTATGGAGTGAAGCTGAGTATAATTAGAGGAAGGCGGTATACTAGAGGGAGGGAAGATACAGAGGTGTTGTAGGTCTTGTGGAGAGTCGTTTTATAAATGTTAGACAATAAGATATTAAACATGAATATTTATTCTTAGAAACAAGAGAGATTTTAATTGGGAATAAATCAGAGATTCATATAATTAAAGCTAAGAGATTCGATTTGAATAGATGATATTAAACAAATTTAGATATCTACCACAAAATATAGGATAATATATAATATAAAAGTATCGAGGAGGAACAAATAAGTAATAAATTCTTGTGTATAGGATTGCAGGAAGGGTGCTAAGGATGGTTGGTTGTGTGATTTACCAGATTTATTAATCAAATATTGTAAATAACTCATTAGCGTTTAGCGAAATCAGATCTAATATAGATGCAAAGTATAGCTCGAAAGAAGTAAGGGTGCTAACAGTTACGCAGAAGGAAGGAGAGATTAGGTTATTGATTATAACGTGATTTTGTGATTAACCTTAATTTATATGTACTTATGCTTTAGGGTACTTAAAAGATGCAATATACAAACAATAAATGGTGGCCTAATATAAGATAATATGATTTCTATAGTTATGGTTATACTACAAATTAGTACGACTTAGTATCGAGATTCCAATAAGATCGTACGAATGTATCAACTAGAATATGCGAAATATGATCACATTAATCATAAGATCGATTAGTAAGATGCAAAATAGAGAGTATCTATGATTAAAGATTAGCATAATTAAGTAGTAATTAAAAGAATAGTATTATGAATAGATCTCATTACGGAGGAGGGAGTAGTGCGAGAGTAGGAGTCACGGGGAAGTGAGGGTTGAGGGGAGGGAGTGGATGGAATGTTAGTGGGCTGCGTCTTGGACTTATGATTATTATGAGTTGTTGTTATTGCATTTATCTGCTGTTTTCTTAGGGAGGCGTTGTGATAATACTGCAAATTTAGCCTTTTACGTGCTCTATAGATGGCAGATGTGATATGGTATCGACGATGGGTATGAACCTGAAGAAGACGGATGAAGTAAAGAGAGTTTAGCGGTCGAAAAATAAAGGTGGTGAATGCAAGACAGTGATGCTTAAGTGAAACAAATGTGAGAAAACTGAGAAGGAGGAATCAAAAATGATAATAATTGCTATTATCAGAAGAAACAATTAAA
The DNA here is from genome assembly GCA_015478945.1 of Trachelipus rathkii. NCBI lineage: Eukaryota > Metazoa > Arthropoda > Malacostraca > Isopoda > Trachelipodidae > Trachelipus > Trachelipus rathkii. The sequence continues at coordinate 24,864 of JABUQX010081672.1, forward strand.
TAATTGTTTTTTTTAAGATAATACTGAAATTAATAAAATTTTAAAAAATAATATATATTTGACGTGTATCGTCAACTCAAGAATGTCGTGCTCTTCCTCCAGTCATATTTCATTCCTTCTTCTGTGTGGCTCTCCAATTTTATCTTTCTATATCATTTCCCAAATTTTTGTTCTCAGACCCCAACTATTCCAATTGGTGAGCGTAGTTGCACGAGGCTTGAAGCTTTGTAGTTGTGTCGAGCTTAAGTTCTGACCAGTTGTATATAAGAAAGTGATAGTAGCTGCGAGATACAACGCGGTAGAGAGGTGTCGCTACGACTTTTGCGCATGAGGCTGAGATTAACGTCAAAGTTTCCGACTGGTGCTACTGTCGTTGAGAGGCACAATGGGACTATGAACGATCCCACCTTCATATTAGGAGTATGTTTCCGATGAGGAGCATTAGAGGCATTTACTCGGTTCTGTTGTTGAGAGGATACATTATTTGAATGTAAGGGTGTAGGTTACCAAAGTTTTTTCCATGGCTTTATCTATGGTCAATGTATCGCACAGAAGTTCTTGGGGTGCAGCTCACGGAGACCCTGATGCGAGCAGGTGTGTGGTTCTGATATCACCGTTGAATCGATCAGGTCGGGTGGTTATTGGAGTGTGTCATCAGGATCGTGGCTTAAAGTGGGCGCGTATGTGATTCGTATAGATGAGTGGTATTACATGTGGAGTGGGCAGTGGACGACTGCGTATGGATCTCATGAAACCCAACTCAGTGATGGATCATGTGTGCAGCTTTACTCGGGCTTCTTACTGGAGATGACACGAGTGTAGACTTATGTACTACTGTTGGGATCAGTATGATCAGGTGCCTGTATAGTGAGATACGGAGAGTTGTGCGCTGTACATTCGGTCTCTGTTCAGGTGTTGGCGTGTCCATGTATTTGTGTGTACTAATTATCTAAGGACGTATCCGGTAGGGTAGCAGGAGTGGATAGCGACTAGGGTGTAAATACAAGCTGTTGTTCCACATGCGAGTTGCCTTCACGCATCATGTCGGGGGCTCAAGTTTTCTTACTTGGATAGAGGGGGCCAGCACCAGCTCTACTGTGAGTCGTCGGGTGGAATCGATTTAACGTTCGCAATTTGCATGAGTACTTAGTCGATTAAGCGTTATTCGGATCGTCACGTAGATCTGCGGCTCGAGTGAGTGATGTGTCTGTAAACCAGACAATAATGGTCCTAACGTTAGGTCGTCTAGATTACGTACCTAGTACTCGATGTAGATATTGCGGAAAGACTAGAACCTACCG
>JABUQX010081673.1:0-2500 GCA_015478945.1 Trachelipus rathkii
GGTGGTTCAATCCCAGAGAAGGCATTATTTCTTTACCTTCCCATTATATTCTTTGTTTGTTTACAAACTTATTAATTTCGATTATAAAATATAATATTTATATTATATTATAATAATAATATAATAATAATATAGATATATTATATATATATATTATAATATATATATTATATATATATATAATATATATATATACTATATATATAAGATATATATATATATATATATGTATAATATTATATTATACTATATATATATATATTATATATATATATATATATATAAATATATATATATATTATATATATATTATAATATACATATATAATAATATATATATATATTAATAATAATAAATATATAATATAGATATATATTATATATATATATATAATATAAAATATATATATTATTATATAATATATATATATATATATATATATAATATATTATAATAATAATATATTATATATATATATATATATATATATATAATATATTTATTTATATATATACCTATACCTATACTTCCTGCCCCTGGCCCACCTTAATTGGAGGGCCACACTGCTTCCAGGAAGCCGGCCGCCGCCACCGGGCGGTTCCCACAGGTCGAGGATAGAGGACACAGAAAAGACGGCACGGGGCGGCGTTAGAGACTCGGGCATCCTCAGAAGGAGGTGCCTCTATTGTGATCCTGGAGAATTGTGCATCGGTGCAAAGTTGGGGAGGTGAACCTTGTCTAGTTTAAACTTCCTATGTTATATTGCCATGCAAGTCTCGGTGGGTGACCCCCGATCTGCCACCGAAACGCTTCTGAGTCCATTTGTGCTTCTTCTAGACAGCTTCTTCTAATTGGGGAGAGAGTTTTGGAGAGGTATTTTAATAAAGTATTAATTTGGGGTTTTTGAAGGCAAGTGTTTGTTTTAGGTCGGGAATGATATGAAGCCATGCCTATTGGGAGGGCGGACGAATTATATTATAAGTATATAATAGAGATGTTGCATAGGAAGGGGATTTTCATTATCTTTTCACGGGGATTGGAGAGAATTGGTGTGACATGAATGGGTTGGGTGTTACGGGTCTTCTGGGGTTAAAATTGTGGCGGTCCCTACATCTCCAGATGGTGTGGGAAATGGGAGGATGGCAAGGGTATTCATCGTTTTGTAAAGGTTGATTGGGTGCGGTTATTTCAAACCTGTTATAATTTCTTAGGGCCCTGCGTTTTGGGAGATTTTGTAATTATTTGTTTTTGAATTTTGAAATTCGGAGAAACCATGCTGGGGAAGCAATTTAAAGTTGTCTAAGGAGTGGCTTATAGATAGTTAGTAGTAAACGACTGTGTGCTACTGCACTGAAATTGGGTTTGGGGAAAAGGGTTTCGGAGGGATGTTTAGTTGATTTCGTTGGGTTTTGGGACAGTGATGTTGTTCAACTATGGGCGGGGAAAACGTCAGTGGGTGTCGTATGTAAGCCTAGGTTATTTTTGGGTTTGGTTATTTAAGGTGGGAGGTTTAATTGTTCAGCTAATTTAAGGGATGGAGGAGGATTGATGCCGTCTCCGTGAAGTTAATAGGCGACGGTGATACAGGACTTAAGGGGGGATGCTGTCATTCTATTGGTGATTAACCAGTTTTCTAAAGAGTGTAGGTATTCTTGAGTATGTTGTGTGGCTGTGTTTACGTCTGCGTGTGGGAAAAATAAGGGGCTGAATGTCTCGTCTGCATACGTATATTAGGTCTTGGTTGGAGATTGTAGTCGGAATTGGTGGGGTAAAGTCTGCCAATTGTGGAAAAAGAGTTTCTAAAAATAAAAATGGAGAAGAGAATGACTCCCTGTGGGAACGCCGTTGGGTAATTTGATGAATGGGAAAGTTGTTTTATATAAATATAAATTGTGCAAAACGGTGGAGATGAAATCTGGAAGCCATTTTTGTCATTGTTTTCAATGGGAATGGATAATTTTTGAATTAGGAGTGTGTGGCGGACCGTGTCAAAAGCTTGTCATATCTATTTTTGCAGTGAGTATGATCTATGGAAAGTGTGATGGTTGAAGCCGGAGTTAATGAATTTTGATCTTGAGGAATGAGGCTTAGGTGTAGAGTTGTTGCTTTTAAATCCGTGTTGGAAATCTGGGAGGAGAATAGATTGGAAATTTTATTTTAATATTTAATTCTCTAAGCAGATTTACTGATGACAAAGCATGAAGGAAATTGGCGATAGGAGGAAGGAGTTGGCGCTTTGTTTTGGTTTGAGTTTTAGGATTATGTATGCTCTCATGTTTTCCAGTTGGGGGGGAATGTAGTTGACAGTTGCCAGGCAGTTTATTGAAGATTGTTCTGTAATTAGGAGGTTGCGTTAATCTCCCAGGTTGTTTTTTTTAAGGCAGGTTGGATATGAGTTCTGGCCTGATCTAGGTGATTTTTTTTGAGGGGTTTAATGTTCTTATATGATTGTTTGTGAATGGACGGTATTGGGTTGAGATCTAGTTTGAGTTTTCCAAG
>JABUQX010081673.1:10000-15000 GCA_015478945.1 Trachelipus rathkii
AAGATATTTTCTTCTCTTTCTTAAAATCATATTGTAAAACGTTCTTCAGAATTTTTTAGTGATGCATCGGAGATCCTGCTCCGGCAAATCCGGATATCTACTTGATAATCTGGCGAGAAGTATGAAACGGTAAATTTAGTTGACCCTCTCATTAACCGCATTCGAAAAATACGAGCAATATAGATCCTACTTCAGTAGAGATTTCTGAGAAAGAAAGATACTTTCTTTGCCAGAAATCTCTGCTGAAGTAGGATCTATTTTACTCATCTTTTAATGATAGGCTTTCTGTTTTTCAAGCAAGTAAATTATTTGCATTACCTACACAATTCGACACACAATTTTAAATAAAATAAAAATTCCTTTGCAGTTACCAGTGAATGCTTCGAAGGCTATGCAAAGAACTAGTAGGTCAATTAAAACTAAAGGGTAGTATAATAATGTGAAGAATTTACCATTAACGGTAATTCTGGAGAACTAAGGGGATGTTCATGACGAAGAGGCAGCTATTAGTCCTTTTAATTCTCCATCTTTGGAAAGTACCTCAAATGATGTCAAACTGTATTTAAAGCCAACCATTTCAATTTAGAGAATTTACCCTTTAAAATCTTGGATTAACAATAAAAATGCTTTTCCGACGAACTTATAATGGGGCTATGAAATAATTGAATAAAAGTGAAACTTTAGTACCTTCTGCACGTACAATAGCGCTTGTTTGTTAGGAAAAAGAAATCGTCAAACCTCGTAGAACGTAAAGCAATTAGTATTTTTTATTGTTTCAATATAAATTTTGATCGATGTATATAAAATTGCTATGTACGAAAACCGTACTTTTGTTTCCCTAAACACAATCACACACACACACACACCACACACACCACATAAAATTATATATATATATATATATATTAATATATAATATATATAAATAATATGATAATATATATATACTATATGATATATAATATATATCTATATTATATCAGCCATTAAAAGTGTTTGTATGAAAAACCAATAAATATGGTTAGAGAAACAGGAAGAGAGAAGTGGTTTGAAGTGAAGTGAAAAGGGGAATGTACTGTGTCACCATTGCTCTTTGCACTTTACCTGGACAGTTGGACAGTTGCTTAAAAGGATAATGCATAAGTAGATTTAGGGAGCACACGTAGATGATGATACAGTTGATAACATCAGGACTCAAGACCTGCAAGAAGCTGTGTGATAGGTTGAATATGGTACTGAAGTCAATGGCCAATGGAGAATAGACAGAGAGACAATCGAAAATAAGGTGATTGCAAGAGAGGGAAAGAGACAGTAGTGAACATAGAAGATACAAGGCTTAAACAATGGAAATAAAATTAAATATTTTCTGACGCTGGTAATTTGAATGATCAAGGGAATACAGATGACGAGCTGAAAAGGGAGAATAGGGAGTTCTCACAGAATGTGAGAATGTTATACCCGTGCTAAAGGAGAGATGGATACCAACAGAAATTAAAATTTTAATAATAAAAACAATTCTAGACCGGATATTGTTGTATGGATCTGAATGCTGGACATTGATTACGATACAAAAAAATCAGAATAGAAGCAGCGGAGATCGAGGGGCCTTAAGAGTCATTTAGAGCGTATCTTGGAATACAGAAGGAGAGCGAGCTAGTTGAGGAAGAGAAACTCTGGAGTGGACACCTGTTTTGAATGCGTGAGATACCAATAAAGAGGTTGGACACACGTGAAAAGAATGGAAATGGGGAGATCTGAGAGATATGATGAATTGAAGACCAGAAGGGAGAAGAACCAGCAAGGAAGACCGAAGGATAGAGATGGTATGGACGGGTGGCAGAGGCATATACAACGAAAGGCAAGAACGATAGAGAAGTGGAGGAGGCAGAACATTTGAAGAACGAGATGTTTTAGAAATTGTTGGATAGGAGTAGCACCTGAAAGGCCACACCCTAACAGGATGGATGATACAAATTATATGTAATATATTAATATTATATATATATATAATAATAATATATATATATATATATATAGTATATATATATAATATATATTATATATATATATATATATATATATATATATATATAATAATAATAATAATAATAATAATAATAATAATAATAATAATAATAATAATAATAATAATAATAAATAATAATAATAATAATAATAATATAATAATATAATAATAATAATAATAATAATAAATAATATATAATAATAATTATAATCATAATAATAATAATAATGAATAATTCAATAATAATAAAATATATAATAATAATAATAGGGATAATTAATAATCATAATAATAATGAATAATCATAACTAATAATAAAATATATAAAATCTCTCCAATATGTCGTAAAGAAAGGTAGACTTGCGTCTTGTCATGGAGCACCATTGAGAATGGTTTTGGGGTTTCTCAAACCTATGCAGATATCATCGCACGGGATGTCTGTCCACTGATCAGGAAACTTCTTCCATTAGTACTAAAGCGGAGTATCAATCACTGATAGTATAGACTATATATATAAGTAATATAGTATATATATATATATATAATATAATATATTATATATTATATATATTTATATATATATAATATATATATTATATATATAGTATTGCACAAATGTAAGAGGTAGAAATTAAATGTAAAATTTCCCTGAAGACCGTAAAAACTAGTGTATGAAATGGGATTAATCGGACTGAAGCATACGCATACACGCGAAAACTTAAATAATCCGAAAATGATCGTCGTTACCTCGAACGTCATCCAACGTCACTCCAACGTCACGCAACATCGGAGAAAAATACATACATTGAATTAAGTAAATAATCTTTAAAAGATAATACAATTCCTATGTACTTTTTTGTTAAGAGAAGTGTTGTTGTGGGTCTGGGCGACACTTCGGGCAGATCAACCCAACCTCCTTTTTTTTTTCCATGTCAATTTCTTCGTGGGAGACGAATTTTTAATCCACGTCTTCGTTAATTGAACGAAAAACGAATCCCAAAGAAACGGTATACAAGAAATCAGGTCCTGGTAGAATAATTAATTCAGGAAACGGCTCGCGTAGCCCTCTCAGCAAATTGGCAAACTTGTAATCTGGGAAATTAAGCCAAATAAAAACAGATTTCTCGTCATTTCGAGGCAATTCAATTCGGTGCAAGAACAAACGTCTACCTAATAACCCCCCCCTCAACCGAACCCCCCCTTTACCCCATACGTACCCCCTGACACACACACACACACACACAACCCCACAACCCTAGACCAACAGCAGTCAAAAGAGCGCAAATTTAAATCTTTTTGATAGTAGAAGCTCTTCCCTCGATTTGTTTCCCCTTCAAATGACAGATATAAAGATTATATATATATATATTATATATATATAATATACTATAATATATATATATAGTATATATAATATATATATTAATATAATAATATACTTAATATATATATATACTATAAATATATATATATATATATATATATATATATAAATATATATCTTGTTAATTTTAACTAATTAATTCATAAATAAAAAACTTTTTTTAATTATTTTATCCAGCAGTTTCGAAATTAAATATGTTTAATCTTCCAGTTTGCATTTTCTTTTTTTCTTATTTAATTTGAAAATATAGTTTCAGAAAAAAAAAACGATAAAAAACAAAAAATTGATTAATTAATTAGTTAATGCTAGTGATCTTTATAGTATGTCAAAAAGAGAACAAACTATCCATACATTCAACACACAAGCAGCACACACACACCCCCTATACAGTCACCTCCTACACCAACACACACAGACAACACACACATCACACACACACACACACACACCACACACCACACACACACACCACACACCTCACACCCACACACACACACATATAATAGTATATTATATATATATATTATATATATATAGTATAGTATATAATATATATAATATAAATATATATATATATATATATATATATATATATATATATATAATAATCGTTAAATCTTATAAATAATCCAGCATTAGAAGATGTCTGTTCTGTCCCTGACTAACTTAATCTGCATATTAATTCAAGAAAGAGTCCTATAATTCATGTAAGGCAATTCAAACCCTTTTTTTCTCTGTTGTTTCTCTAACCATTCTTCCATCTCTGATCCCAGTTTTATATCTTCAAAGTATCCCGAACGGTCCCATGCCATTGAACTATCAATATTTTTTGGTATTTTGGTACTCTGATTTGACAGACCATTTTAAGCCTGTTGTCTTTGTGATTTCTCTTAAAATGGTAACTGCTTTTGGCTCGATTGATCCCTTCGAGAGAACAGGTTCGAAATAATCAGAAATGATCAATTTCTTAAAATGGCCATATTTGTTTTTTCTTCCTCTAATTAAAATCAATAAACTTTTGTTAACTCTGCTTATTATTGTGATATTCACTGCAGGGATGCTCTCCTTAGGAATTACCTGTGGTCTCTTCAATCAAGAATTTCAAATGCCACTTAATAATGATTGTCAATCCCAAAATAGTGCAAAATATATTCTCCGTAAACTTTTCTTTCTTCTCCGTTCATATTCTTATATTATTTAAAACTTATATTCTTAATTTATAGTCTCAACTACATTTTTCTAAAAATTGCAATTAAATAAAAATGTTTATACTCCTTTCACTATTGTTTTTTTTTTATCTTTTTTCATTTAATTTTAGGATTTTTTATGATGATATAAGGAAGCGCAAAGAATCTGTTTGTTTTACGTTTCTAATAATAATGAACTTCCTCTCCAAACCTTTGCTCCACTTCCACTTTAGAACAATTCCACGTGCTCACTCTTCCTTTCCACCTATTTACAATCTCTTTTTATGTCCTAACATCGGTATTTCTTCCTCTCTCTCTTCTCTCTCTCTCGGTCTCTCTCTCTCTCCTCTAGTCTATCTCTCTCTCTCTCTTCTTCCTCGTCTCTCATCGGACTCGTACTCTC
>JABUQX010081673.1:20000-44755 GCA_015478945.1 Trachelipus rathkii
TAATCCTCAAAAATTTATATATCTCATATCATTCTATCCAGTATAAACCACCATTGTATATAAAAACTAATTTTAAATTTTAGGCAAATATGTATTTTTTTTTTTTTTTTTTCTGTTATTATAGCTTATAAATTATTATTATCTAAAGCTATTCTTGGTAGTTACCTTATAATTCTTATTAATAATTATCAGTATTATATAAATAATTCTATAAAATATTGACAAACCGATTATTATATTGTCTATTGTTTCCATTCAGAATTTAAACTATGTATCAAACCGTTTCATGAATTTTATAAAATCAGGATACAATACTTAGTATCTCATATCAAAGGTGTCATTTTTAGACCATATCTTTATTATCTGTATATAATTATATATATAATTGTTTAATATTAATTAATTATTAATTATAACTTTTGTTTTGCTTTATTTGCATATTTGCATCATGTTCTTTTGAAATGTTCTTGTTATTTAAAAATACGCAATGCATGTTGTCTTTTGAAATCTTTTTAAAGATTTTTTATCTTTATTATTGTTGTTTTAAAATCTTGATTTTAAATATAACAAAGCAATAAAAATTATTTTGAATAATTGAATATTATTGCAAATTTGAAGTTGATTTATTGTTTATTTGAATTTAGTGGTTTTGAGCATGTGTTCATTCTTATTAATAAACTTTAGGTTTAAACCACAATTGTTTTTAAGTCTTAAACATAGCTTTGTTTGCTTATTGTGTTTTAAATTTTTTTTTATTGTTTACAAAGTTCCTATTGCTTAAGTAATTTATTATGTTCAAGTTATGTTAATTATTTATTGTTTTTTTTCTCAAAACTTTGCATGAAGTTATGTTTCAAGTTATATTAATTATTTTTATTTATCATGATCTTTAAATCTGTTTTCCAATATTTTCAGGTTAACTTTAATAATCCTTAAAGTTTAAGTGTCATCTTTTTCAGAATGATGTTCTATATTCAAGATCTAAATATAACAATTTTCGAATTTAACGCTGCAATACATCAATCACTAACTACATATAAATAACACTAGCATATCTGGCATGTCTTTCACATTTACATTAATACTTCATCAGCACTTACATTCCAATTTATTATGTTTATTTTATTTTTATTTGTGTGTGTGTTTAATTATGATTGAGTATATTATTTTTTCCTTTAATATTTTATTTTTATATTTTATTATTTAGAAAGAAATTTATTGAAGTTAGTGAAAAATTATTATGGAAAATTTGTATTAATTTTTCTTCTAGATCTAATATACTGTAAAATCGCTTCAGAAAATTTGTAACACTTAAATTTTCTTATCTTTATTATATATTATTAGAAGTTGATTACTTAATTCTTAACCGTAAATCATTTCAGGGCAGGGTCCAATATTGGTGTTTTCAGCACCCCATTTTAGCCCCCACCTAAAAATGGACATAAAATTCTTTATTTTCAGACAGTTTTGATGGGGTAAAAGCAAACCGCAACTTTTTCTGACCTCTAAAAAGTCGTTTTCGGGTATTTTTCTGTTTCTGTAGTCTTTGTTTCAGAATTTTCATTTTTTCAGAAACTATGTTTTTGACATTTTTTAGCTTAAACTCCTAATATGCATAGATGGTTCCATTACTTACAAAATGCACGACGTAGTTTTTTAATTTTTTTTAATTTTTTGAATTTAGCAGCTAAATTTCTCAGTAGAACTCGACGCTCAACTGAAAATGAGAGTTTGTTGAGACGGGTTAACAACAAAGAGTGGTACTTCTCAAGAACAACTTTAAATTTTTTTTATTGCATATACTGAAAGAATTGAGAGTAAAATACATTTTTTGGCATTTGTCTCGTATGATAAAAATTGAAAATCAAATACTGTTTTATTAACTTATTTATTTTCTTGTTATACTCTCTCTCTCTCTCTCTCTCTCTCTCTATATATATATATATATATATATATATATATATATATATATATATATATATATATATATATATATATATATATATATATATATATATATATATATATATATATAAGTGTTTCAGTTATATAAATATATATATATATATACATAAGTTTTTCAATTATATAAAAGAATCACCACCAATCAAAAATAACTCGTTAGTATGAACAAATTTCTTCTATTCCGACTTATGGATTTTTAATTTCATATATAGAAAATGACCCTAACTGACTTTAGGATGGAGTAAAATAGCTCGTTCACATGAGGAAATTATTTCCGTTTTTCCACACACTTTAAACAACACGCCTTCAAACCCCGTGTAGTATGACAAATCGACCTTTGATTCTGATATTCAGATATGGAAGTTGTTTCCTCTAAGTTTGGGAAGTTTTATGTGAGCCTCTTATTTTTCCATTTGCAGAGGATATATATATATATATATATATATATATATATATATATATATATATATATATATATATATATATATATATATATATATATATATATATATATATATGCTATATAACAATAATAATATATTGTATATAATAATATAATATATAATATATGTAATATATATATATAATATATAATAATAATATATAATATATATATAATAATATATATGTATATATCTAATATATAACAACAATAATATATGCATGTAACATATAATATAATAATATATAATAATATATATAATATATATATATAATATTATATATATATATGTAATAGTAATAATAAATATATATATATATAGATATATATAATATATATAATATATATATATAATAATAATAATAATAATAATATATATATATAATAATAATATAATAATATATATATATATATAATATGTAATAATAATATATACATATAATAATAATAATAATATGTATATAATAATATATATATATATAATATATAATAATAATAATAATATAATATATATACTATATATATAATAACCAATAATATATATATATAAGTATATATAATAATATGTAATAATATATAATATAATATATATAATAATAATAACTATATAATAATAATAATAATAACATAATATATAATAATATATATAATATATATATAATAATAAATAATAATAATATATAATAATATATAATAATAATAATAATAATAATAAATATATATATATAATAATATATAATAATAACTATATATATATAATAATAATAATATATTCTATATATATAAGATATATATATAACTTAATAATATATATATATATAATAATAATAATAATAACTATATATATATATATATATATATATATATATATATATATATAATAATATATATATACATATCTTATATATAATATATATGTAATATATATATAATATATATATAATAATATATATATATATATAATAATAATATAATATATATATATATATATATATATCTTATATATATATATATATATATATATATATATATATATATATATATATATATATATATATATATATATATATATATATATATATATATATATATATATATATATATATATATATATATATATATATATATATATATTTTATATATATATATATATATATAATCTTCATATATTCTTGAGAGATTGAATTGAACACAAATATATATATATATATATATATATATAATATTAATGTGTACAAACAAACTCACACGCATAAGCAGAGTCATATATATAGCATAACTATAACTCTTCTTTATATATATATATATATATATATATTTGTGTTCACCACCTCTCACGGGCTAGGGCAGAGTCCTATTCAGGAGGAATGTTAAGACATAAAAGTGTCATCATCAAACGCACATTTCGCAGATGAGCACCGATGGGCGAGCCTTAAAAAAAAATTTTACCACGATAAATACTAAAAATATATATGACTTTAGAAATAAATTTTGCTAAATACAAAGCAATTTAAATATGTTTTTATTTTTTGGCGGGAAATTTTGACGGGAAAGGTACACTGCACACACACACACACACACACACACACACACACACACACACACACACACACACACACACACACACACACACACACACACACACACACGATTCACACAACCAACTCCACTCTAGGAGTAGTAATAACCAGGGTTGTGGGTCAGTCGGAGTCGGAGTCGGCGTCGGCGTCGGAGTCGGGGAGTCGGTAGTTTTGAAGAGAGTGGAGTCGGAGTCGGAGTCGGCAATTTTGAAAAGGGTGGAGTCGGAGTCGGAGTCGGAGCCGGTGTCAAAGTCGGTAATTTTCAAAAGGGTGGAGTCGGAGTCGGAGTCGGAGTCGGTGTCGTAATTTATTTTAAATTACTTCATTTGCCACTTGTGGCCAGTTTCCTTTTGGGTTTTGATGACTGGATTCGCGAGTGGTTAACTTGCAATCGTGATCAAGGGAATTGTGAATACACTAGTCATCACTATTTCCTTTTTAAAGTTTGTAAATAATAATCTTAATAATCATTTATATATATAAAAAAATTAAAATTCATTAATAAAAACTTGCTCTGAGAGTCGGTGCAATTTTGCACCGAGAAATTTCAGATTTCAATACCGTACTATGAGTCTCATAAGAGTAAAGTATCCCTTATAATTGGGCTACGCCCTTGAAATTCACAATATTAATTCATTTAATAATAAATAGTTAAAGTCCCAAGTTTGGGACCCCTAGGTTACCTGTAACCCCTAAAAAATGGGGTTAGGGGCTGGAGCCCCCCCCATTTCATTTTTTGTTAAAAATTTCATCGGATTCTTCTTATTCATGTCAAAAACTATTATTGTACCAATTTTCAACCAAGTAAATTATATATTTCAATATATATATATATATATATATATATATATATATATATATATATATATATATATATATATATATATATATATATATATATAAATATATACATTTACACAGAACCTTCCAAATTGAAAAGTAAAACTGATACAAGTAACCGGCATTCGATTTTCTCTCTTTTGACAGAGTTTTGAAATTTCATACTTCCCTTGATTATACTACAGATATAAAACTACATTTTGATAGAAATTTACATCGATCAAAGTCATAATTACCTAATTATAAACATATCAAATTACCTGTCAAAGATAGGCCTGCGATTTTGAGAATTTTCATTTTGAAAGTTTTCCCGCCCCCCCCCCCTAATTAACCAGGTGCTCAATGAGTGCCAGACTTGGTTGATATTTCAAATTGGTCTTAACACTCTAATCTTTCATTTACGTAAGTGTCATTGACCTCCTTTAATCGAAAGGTCAAGTTTTTGACCTCAGATGACCTTTCAAATTTTTACATTAAAAATTCAATATATTTTAGCTTGCAATCGTCCTAGAAAAATAAAATTTATATCAAATTAATCAGAAAAACATACAGAATCTGATAGTTATTGTTAAAATTGTTAATTATCTTTAATTAAAAAATTACAATTATTATGTAATTTCTCTGAGAATAAACATATCCAGTTTACAACATGTGATTGTTGCCAGAGGTTTCTGTTGTAAACTTCTAATGATTTTTACGATAAATCTACATTAGTTCGTTTGATAAATTTATTTATTTACTATATAATTTTAAATTTGCTAATTTTTGATAATAAATTTGTTATTGAAATATTAATAATTCAATTTAAAGTTTATTTAACTAATTGCTCACCGTCAACCCCCTCAGCGTCGTTTTGATCGACTATAAAACGGCGAGAGCGACCGAGGAGCAATCACAATCTTAATTACTGCACGCTCAGTAGACTCTGTCCCATATTTTGCATTTCCGAGTCGAAAGAAATTCTACGAGATCATTTTCAATGCAGTATCGAGTAGCTTAACATCTTTCATCGAGGCCTATCCTTAAGACGGGTCTCTACCTTTCATATTTTAGAGGCATCATTGTTATTTCGGAAACGACATGCCGACGTTTAATTTTAGGGCTGTTTTGATTCTTTTTTTTTGTAAATCAACAGCGGAGAATTGAAAACCTTCCTTCCGTTAAATGGTGTTTTTAGGAAATTTGTGTAGGTATGTCATTCATAAAGCCTTCTGGACAACTTAGGGATCCCCACTAACGGTCATTTGACCAACCCTTCTCTCCTTGCAGGCATTAGAAAAAAAGGCTTCAGTTTTTGATTCGTTCATGTCATTTTTTGATAAGTGCTTTAGCGTTATATATCAAATCAGTCTCTTCTAATTGAATTGTTCAGTCAGAATAACTCAATTTTGATCGTGGACACACGAGTTGATATATAATGTTGACGTGCTTTTTTTAGAATAGTTCTCAAGGTTGAATTAAAATTCGATTGGCCCACGTTTTTTTAGTCTTTCAGTTTTCATCACTGAATACTAAAAATCCGCGTCAGTCATCTTTCAACCTACCTTTTTTATTTCGTCTTAATTTTCATGTCCAGTTTTATTATTTATAGGATGGAGATATCTTCGAGGTTTTTGCCTATCTTTTACTCTCTCTCTCTCTTCGGCGAAAGCTTAAAAGTATGATATTTACAAACACATTTTGTACCCAACGTGATGTATACTGAATTTTTGTTTATTTTTTTATACATGCAAACAATAAATTCACATACAAAAAAGTAAGCAAAAACGCTAAAGGGAAATTTTGGGAAAATTAGGGAAAATTTAATATAAAAGGAATAATTAGAACTATTAAACTTAAAGATTTGATTAAACAATAATAATAATAAAAATAAAAGTAAAAACGCAGAAATTGAATGAATACAATTCATTATAGTAAATGTTTCATAAAAAAAGAAAAAAATTCTCGTAGTTGAAATTAGAAATTTCAATTAAAATAAGTAGGTCAGAAATTACTGTATCGTCGCTAAAAAATGAGAATCATTTTTTATTAATATTAAAAATTAAATATAAATCGTAAATAGCATAGAAAATAGAAAGTTAGAAATAATAACTAAAAATCAAAATCTAAATATTGGTCAATATTTCATACGTGAAATTTGATTTTTTGAGGGTCGTCTCGAAGCGATTCTTATCATAAAATTATATTTGTAACATTCCTCCCTTAAAATTATTGTAAATGAAAATTACTCTTTATATATATATTTATCAAAATATTTATATAAAATTATAAATATTTATTTAGAAATATTAAAAATCGCATTGATAACTGATCACGTTCCAAAAATTTCGAGTCGAAATTGACAAATAAAATTCGCTACTCAAAATGGCTATCTTGTCCAAAAATCTTATTTATAGCCTTTTTTATATAATTTTTATTATATAAATATAATCTATATATATATTCATGTATATATATATATATACATCCATAAATTTCTTTTGAAAAATAAGAAATTTTATTAGCCAAAGTTTAACGAGTTTCTGAATTTCGTGTAATTTCCACGTCGTGATTTCCGTGCATGATAAATTGTAACTAGTGGTAATGGTAATCATAGTTTAATCCCGATTGGTGGTGGAGCAAATATTAGAAACCCCCAGACAGAGGCTTCACCCCTGTCTTGTAATAATAATTAGTTTCCAAGAATTAGACATTTGCTTATTACGGTTTCTTTATTGTTTTCCTTGTTTTCTAAACAGAAACGAGAAACATTAGGAACCTAAAATAAAAGTTATTATCGGAATTCATCTTCTCACTGAAGCACTTTTTGAGATTGACGATTCCTACAAATAATAATTATTATTGGTAGTCATTACCATTAATAATAATTATTATTATTATTATTATTATTATTATTATTATTATTATTATTATTATTATTATTATTATTATTATTATTATTATTATTATTATTATTATTATTATCATCATTTATTTTAGTGTAGCTAGTATACTGCTTTCTATTATTATTATTATTATTATTATTATTATTATTATTATTGCTTTCGTAGTATAATTATAGAAAGTCTTAGTAGTATGCTATTATTGTTATCGACATTATCGTTATCACAATAAATATTGTTGTTATTATTGTCATCATCTTCGGAATTTGACTAGAGTTTTTTTCATCTCTGTCCACTTTCGAAGATATAAAAATTATACTACATCTTGTTCGATAACGTGGTTACACATATTCGGAAATTCAGAAATAACTTCGTAATGAAAATTTTATAATTTCAAATATTAAAGCGACTTCCATATAAAATAAACTCAATAAACTTTCAACAACTATAGAAAATAAATTTCAATTAAATTTAATACACGATAAAACTTTTTCGTCCCCAAATTTATCATAATTAAAAACTCGGTTTCTTTATGGGCATTCTGTCTATATAGCAGTAAATTATAGAATCAATAATTATTTTTCATTCATTGTATATATGTATTAATTACTCTGGTCCACACAAGGTCCACCGAGTATATATATATATACAAATTTATATTCCACTATTCATTGGCTCCTTCCAAACTGATCAAGCGAAAGTGGTACCGCGCCAGAGATTTGTTTGGAAGTAGGAATAAATGTAGATTGGTGATCTGGTCTTCATTAGCCCAGCTACCTGGGACTGGGTCACTAATCCCCACATTTTAAGTGGCGCTCAACGTGGTTGAACATTTTACGACCCCATCGTGTTCAAACCACATCAATATTAAAAATTTATATTTTTTTATCCCTATAGACCATTTATTGGTACCATTGTTTGTGAGTTATAAATACATGGCACACGAACTTTCACCCAATTTTTTCATAAAATTTTAAAAATCATTTACAACCTTTTTAAACTATTTTGATAATAGTTTTTTATATAAATTTTTATATTTTGTGACTTCATGTCATTATATATATATTAAACTTGAATATAATTTTCCCCTTAAACAACATTCAACTTTGAACAAAATATTAAATAAACATTTTTTATTTTTTTATGTGGGAGCTTATATGAGACATAAGTCTCCAGTTCTTCACATCCAAATAAATTTTTCCCCCCAATTTAGGGGAATTTTTTATTTTTCGTTAAAAAACTTTAAAAAATTTATAAAATCAAAATAAAATAACAACTACAGTTATTTTCTTTAAGAATATTTTAAATAAAATATTTTTAATATTTAAAAAATATTATATATATATATATATATAAATAAAAAACCTTCATTCAATTAGAAGTGAACTTCATTTCTTTTCATTTTATTTTTTACATTAGTAAAAATATATTTCTTTTTGTATTTTTTATATCTTGTTGTATGTAGAAGAACATACGTTTTTAAATAATTTTAAGTCTCATTATTATATAAAATCTGTTTGTGTAATATAAACACAATTACTTAGTATTAAGTTAGTCTTAAATATTTTTGATAACATCAATATTCATAAAATTATTTATATATATATATATATATAAAAAATCACCACTCACTGATCGTAGGGTCAATATTTTTTTTTATAAACAATAGTTTGTATATTCGTATATATTTAGATATATATATATATTATAAAATAACTTAGTTTATAATTTGATTTTTTTTGTGTCACAAGACACTTTATGTATAAAATTTTTATACAATATTTACCAGCGCTTTATACCGGTACATTGAGACCGGTTCATCGGTTCAACATTTTTTTTTTTTGTTGAACATTATAAAATATATTAATCTTATAGTTTTTTTTTTGTGTCTCAAGACATTATTTTTGTACTAAGTACTTGTACTTGTACAATATTTTTACTTGTACAATCTATATTGTACTTGTATTATAAATCAACATTTAATCTGATAAATTTAAATATTTTTAAATATTTTAGTGTCTCAAGACACATTTTTTCTGTTTATATATTTTAAAATTTTGATTAAAAATGGCTTCCCCCATGTCTGATTTGTCAGATAGTGACATTAAACTATACGATACATTTAAAAAATCGCGCAAAAAGTTACGTTATCATGTCACAAGGGCAGTTAACGATACTAACACCCAATTATTGAATTCCGAACCCGATATTCCCAAATTGGAATCCCTTATAAAACATTTAGAGGATTTAGATATTAAACTAGCAGAAGTTGATGATAACATCGCAAATTTCCTTGACGAGGAAAATCTTTTGATCGATGCCGACGGGACGTACGAAAGGCATACCTCTATTTTAGATTCCATCAGCGCCATTAAATATAAAATTAAAGAACTTACTAAACCACCTTCGCGACCAGCTTCGCGTCCTACATCACCGATTGCCCCGGCTACCCCTAGAGAGCCGGAAGCATTTAAACGCCCCATTACTACCTACCTTTAGTGGCAATATTTTAGAATATGCCTCTTTCATTGAATCATTTGAAAACTATGTCGGAGGTCAGAATTACTCTGACCTTAGTAAACTTGATTTATTATTGGACTGCCTTCAAGGCACAGCAAAACAGATGGTATCTGGCTATGCCATCATCGGTGATAATTATAAAGTTATTCGAGGTCTTCTTAAAAAGGATTTCGATAGCCCCGCAAAGGTCAAGGAGACCTTAATATTAAAATTAACTGCATTAACCCCACCAAAGTATGAATACTCTGATTTATATGCTTTTAAAGCCGATGTACATTGCTATGTCGAGTCTTTAAAGGTCAAGGGCATGACCGTCAATGACGATACTAGCTCTACTATATTAGGTGTTTTAATGGCCCAAAAATTGCCTTCACAAATTAAAGAAAAGGTTAAATGGGAACATGTCGGCAAAGATTGGACTCTTGATTTCCTTTTTGATATGTTGAACCAGGCCCTTTCAGTTTTAGAGGCCTCAGGTCAAACATTATCCAACAAGGACGATAAAAACCCCCCTAAAAAATCTGAGCATACTTCACCTTCCAATAATAAATGGAAGGGACAAGGGGCCAAACCCAAACAATCAACTATATTAAATACAAATGTAAACTCACCATCTCAAAAGTCCAATAATAAACAAAACTACCAACCTAACCAAAATAAACCTAACTTTAATAACAACTTTAATAGGTTTAACAATAATAACCCCCCTAACCATCAAAATAGAACCCCATATTATAATAATAATAAAAATAATTATCAAAATCGGCCAAACAATAATTATAATAACAATAACTTTCCCAATAGTCAAAATAATTTTATAAAATGCCGGTTCTGTAACAGCAGTCACTACACTGCCAACTGTAGTCTTTTAAATACCCTTGAACTTCGTAATCAATTAGTCAACAGTCACCGTTGGTGCCGAAAGTGTTTGGGTGCCAACCATCCTACACCTGATTGCCAAAACACTAAAAAGTGTTACACTTGTCAGTCTTCTGAGCATCATACTGCTCTTTGTCCCCAATATAAAAAACCAGAGTATGTTACAACTGTACCCCAATCCGCTTCAAACCACCTAACCTCCACCTTGTTGGCTCAGAGCCACGGTGTAGCTCTTCCCATAGCGGATTTAAAAATAAATAAAGGAGACAAACCCATCTTGGTTCGAAGTATTTTCGACCAAGGATCTCAACTCTCGTTGATATCGAAATCAGTGGCTAAAATATTAAACTGCATTCCCCATTCCACTGTTAACATCTCCATAAACGGAATTAACAAAAAGGGCACTCCTTCAGTACATGATGTGGTCACCTTAAACATCAGTACCAAGGAGGGGGTGATCCCCATATCTGCTGTTATAGTAGATCTTCCAAACGATCTTAAAATACCTGGGCTTGTGAAGACCACACAAATGCTCAGACAATATCGTATCCCACTTGCCAATCCTTATCCAACTTCAGATGTCATTACGGATATTGGCTTACTTCTTGGATCAGACAACCTCCCCCATTTTCTCCAATCATATGAGAAAATAAACAATGTAAATTTGTTAAAAACAAATGTAGGTAATATTATTTGGGGCAAATTACCCTTTGCTTCTGGTGGCACTGATTCTCAAGTCACTATTGTATCTTCTTTTAGGGCCGAAGTCCAATTTTTTGATCCTATAATTAGTTTTAGTCATTCTAATCATAAAAATATTGATCATTCTTCCTTTCTCCCTATAATTGAGGAGGAAGAACCATTACTTTTTGAAAATCCTCCCCTCTCTATAACTGAGGCAGAGGACTCTTTAAATTTAAATCCTTCACCTCCCTTCGAAGATGCCGAGGGAGGGGAAGTTGTAAATAATGCGCATCAACTTTCATATTTTTCCCAAGAGGAATATTTAGATTTAGTAAATAGGTTTAAGGTTTTGTCAGCTTCGGACGAAGCTTGTGAAATTGATTCCCCCATTAAAAGTACAAAAAATATGAATTTTGCCTCAACTGAGGTTGGTGTTGAAAATCACCTTTCTGAAAAAATTATTATTTCCCCCTCGAAAAGTACAAAAAATATGAATTTAGTCTCCTCTGAGACTTGTGAGAACTCTCACACAATTAAAAATATTGATAATAACAAATTATCTGCTTCAACTGAAGCTTTTATTACTGATACTATTCATTAAAAATTTTTGAAAATATAAATATTTCCTCAGCTGAGGACCCCCTCCCCCCTCCTTCTGTGATCACAGAGGAGGAGTATAACACAAACTCCATAGACGACCTCGATCGTTTATGGTCTCTCTCCCATATTGGAATATTACCTGATGAGCAGTTTACTCTAGCTGAAAAAACTACCCTTGAATCATTTAAGGAAAATTTGCGCTTTATAAATGGGAAATATGTAGTGTCATTACCATGGCGTACAAATCATCCCAACTTACCCGATAATTATTCTTTGTCGAAACGTCGACTTTATAGTGTACTAAAACGGCTCAGGACTGAACCCGAATTATTAAACTCATATAATGATGTAATAAAGGAACAGCTGTCCCTTGACTTCATCGAGGAAGTAAAACCTTCCACCCCCTCCATCCTGAAGCCAAGTTACACTACCTTCCCCATCATGGGGTGCGCAAAAATTCCTCTACAACTAAACTTCGTTTAGTTTATGACTGCTCATCCAACAATCCCAGTTTAAATTTCTGTTTACACAGTGGTCCGTCTCTGATAACAGATCTGGGAAAATTATTATTAAAATTTAGAATAAAAAAGTACGCAACTTCATCAGATATTGAAAAGGCTTTCTTAGGGATTCGCTTAGCAGAAAAGGATCGAGATTCAACTCGTTTCCTATGGGTCAGAGACCCCTCAGACCCCCAATCACCTATAGTGACATATAGGTTCAAATCAGTACTATTTGGAGCAACTTGTAGTCCATTTCTATTGGCAGCATGCCTCCATCACCATGTAAATAAATCCCAAACGGCATACAAGGATGCCATATTAGAACAAATTTATGTAGATAACCTCTTCGGTACATTTGACACCGAGGATGAAATAAAACAATATTTTTTTTGAAACCAGATCCTTATTTGCAGAGGCTGGTTTAAATTTAAGAGAGTGGGCTTCCAACTCATCTCTCGCTGCTTCTATGTTTCAAGAGAAAGAATTGGGCATAGAAGAACCTTGTTTAAAAATTTTAGGTATGGAATGGGATACTTCCTCCGATACCATGTCTTACCCCACTCGTAGCTTCGACCCAGAAGCCAATACAAAACGTAAAATACTACATAATGTTGCATCTGCATTTGATCCTCTTGGTGTTTTGTCACCTGTAGTTATAAGAGGCAAAATGCTTCTACAAAAAATTTGGAAATTAAAACTTGACTGGGACCACAAGATCCCCAATGATCTCCAAAAAGAATGGAGATCACTTGTGGTTCAATTTGAACAATGTTTAAAACTTAAAGTTGCCCAGGCAACTTATATATTCAATTAATGTGGAACTCCACGCCTTTTCCGATGCATCTGGCTCTGCATACGGTACAGTGGTGTATGTAGTCTCTTGTGCAGACTCAACACCTATTTCAAAAATATTATTATCAAAAGTTAAAGTATCCCCCATTAAAGAGCTTTCCATCCCCCGTTTAGAACTTATGGGAGCTCTATTATCATCTCGCATGTTGAAATTTATATTAGAAACATTTGAAAACATATTAAACTTTGAAAAAATATATGCTTGGTGTGATAGTCAAGTCACCTTGCAGTGGATTTTCTCCTATATATAATAATGTGGTTACATTAACCAGAACAGGGTGGACGAGATTAGAAAAAATGTTCCCTCTATAGAGTGGAAATATGTCCCTACACAGGACAACCCCGCTGACCTCGCTTCTCGCGGGTCAGATTGTAAATATTTAGCTTCTGATTTATGGACATCAGGTCCAACTTGGCTCTTAAATCCCTCAGACTGGCCAGTCTGGAGGGAACATCCTTCTTCTTCACAAAATAAAGAAGATTTAATAATCTCAGCTGTGACAGTTACTCCTGTTGAAAGTATACTGAACAGTGAGAATTATTCATCTTATAATAAAATTATAAAAATAACAGCTTTAGTATTCAGGTTTATAAATAATTTGAAAAACTCTGTAAATAAATCCCCTTTAAATAAATCAATTGTTAAACCTGAATTCTCCCATCAACTCTCCATTGAGGAGAAACAAATTTCTGAGTCATATTGGATCAAATATATGCAAAGTTTGCATTTTCAGTCTGAAATAGATTGTTTAAAAAATAAAAAAACCCTTACACAGTTGTGTAAACAACTTAATATAATATTAGTAAATTGGTATCTTAGGTGTGATGAAGGTTAGCGAAACTCTTTCCTACCTAACACCAATTCCCTTATTTACTCCAAATAAACCATCATTTAATAAAAACTTATGCCATATGGGACACCCATAATGTCCTTTCATCATTTAGGAACCTCTGAGCTCCTTTTAATAATACGCAGAAAGTATTATTTTTCCCACATGAGAACCAATATTAAAAAAGTCACAAGACCATGCATTTTGTGCAAACGTTTACAAGCCCTTCACTTTAGGTCCGCCCCTCTAGCTGCTTTGCCTAAAGTAAGAGTTATAAACACCAAACCATTTACTATTTTGGGAGTTGACCTGACAGGTCATTTTATAATTAAAACTTCAAAAACAGCTACAACAAAATGTTATATCGTATTATTTACCTGTGCAACGACTCGAGCAGTCCATCTCGAGCTCGTTTTAGACAATAGCACAGAATCCTTTTTGAGATCATTCCGCCGCTTTATGGGTAGACGTGGTGTTCCCTCTGTCGTTTATTCAGATAACGCCACCTACTTTCATGCATCATCTGATTATTTAAAACAGTTACATAGTTTACCATCAGTAAAACAATTTTTTAATCAATACTCCATTACATGGAGGTTCAATCCTGCTCGTAGCAGCCACTACGGAGGATTTTTTTTGAGCGACTAATTGGATTAACCAAACTCCATTTGAAACGTACCCTTACTAATGCCCTCATCACTTATGATGAATTTTATACAATTATAATTGAAGTAGAGGCGGTTTTGAATTGCCGTCCTCTCACCTTTGTAGGGGATGACCTCTATAGTGAGGAACCACTCACCCCTTCCCATTTATTAACAGGGCATAAATTAAATTCGCTCCCAGTTCCAGAGGAACTTATTGAAATGGATCCCACATATTTAGATCCTATAAAAATTGGTAAACGCTACAAATACATCCTCTCCCTTGTAAATAAATTTAAAATTAAATGGGAAAAGGATTATTTAAACTTAAGGCAATCTTACAATAAATCTGATCGCCCAAATGTAACTGTCGGAGACGTCGTCCTGGTGGAAGATGACGGTCCCCGTTTAAAATGGAAATTGGGAATTGTAAAAGTTTTACATACTTCCCCTGATGGCTATGTACGATCGGTTTCCTTGAGTACGAGAACAGGTGAAATTACTCGCGCAGTCATTCATCTTTACCCTTTGGAAATTCATAGTAACATTTATGATTCTTCTACAAAAGAAGAATCACCTACAACATCAAGTTCTCCCCCTAGGAACCGCCGCCAGGCTAACATCCTGGCTTCCCGTCGGATCAAAGCTATATTCGATTCAAAATAAGCTTCGACGACAACCTTATTAGCCATTTAGACAACATTAAAAAACTTATCATATAATTTCTCTTACTATTGAACATTAAAAATAATCTTTTAAAATTTCCTACTTATACTTTAATTCAAATGTGAACTGTGTATTCCTTTCCCATAGTCCTGAGTGGTCTGCTTAATTTGTACGGCAAGTTGGGTGCTATCCATCACTCTACGGTTCCTTATAAGTACAGGCTGCTTTGTAATGTAAGGTCGATGACCTTGTACATTCGTTTCGAAATTCACTTGCTCTCAGATAAATCAACAAAAAATAAGTAATGACATTATTCATCAACATATTAGAACTTCGTCGAAAACAGTAGTCTTTGGATGGAAATTTCTTTAGGGGAAAGAATTTCCGTAAGAGTAGTCCATTACATATACACTCTTACCAGTTCCCTTGACTTTGGTACTGTTGGTGGTTTGGGTTGTTAACCCATCTCTTCAATTTGTTAAAAATTTATCAAAAGTAACCAACCGGTTACAACTTGAAAAACCTGGCTTTCAAGTTTTAAAACCACCCCCCTTAAACTGAAAATTTTATGTAATTCAGTTTGTCATTTACTTACTGTTTGAGGTGTTTTTTCGAAATTAGAGTGTGCAAGACTTGAGAGTTTATATTACATCGTTAGAGTTACCCGATATTGAACCACTTATCTTTCCATCTTCCACGACTATCACACTGGCGAATTGAAATCACACAAGAAGTATAACATATATTATTTTATTAATATTTCACAGATATATACGAAAACAAATCATATTTTTTCTGTTGGTTCCTTTGGCTGGGGAATTTAATGTCGCTAATTATTTAAAATTACTTCATTTGCCACTGTGTGGCCAGACTTTGGGTTTTGATGATACCGAAAGGAGTGGTTGACCTGCCAATCGTGATCAAAGGGAAGTTGGTGAATGGCACTAGTCATCACTATTTTTTCCTTTTTAAAAGCTTTGTTAAATAGTAATCTTAATAATCTTTATTATGAAAATTAAAATTTTTTAATAAAAACTTGCTCTGAGAGTCGGTGCAATTTTGCACCGAGAAATTTGTAAAGTATCCCTTATAATTGGGCTACGCCCTTGAAATTCACAATATTAATTCCTTTAATAATAAATAGTTAAAGTCCCAAGTTTGGGACCCCTAGGTTACCTGTAACCCCTAAAAATGGGGTTAGGGGCTGGAGCCCCCCCCATTTCATTTTTTGTTAAAAATCTCAACGGATTCTTCTTATTCATGTCAAAAACTATTATTGTACCAATTTTCAACCAAGTAGATTATATATTTCAATATATATATATATATATATTATATTATAATAATATATATATATAGTATATATATCGTATATATATATTAATTAATATAATATATATATATATATATATATATATATATATATATATATATATATATATATATATATATATATATATATATATATATATATATATATATATATAAGGTATATATATATATATATATTTAACCTCCTCCTTTCAAAATTGAGAAAAGTAAAACTGATACAAGTAACCGGCATTCGAATTTCTCTCTTTTGTCAGAGTTTTGGATTTTCAAACTATCCTTAATTATCCTAGAGATATGGAACTGTATTTTGATGAAGTTTTACATTGATCAAAGTCATAGTTACATAATTATAAACGTATCGAATTACCTGTCAAAGATAGGCCTTCGATTTTGGGAATTTCATTTTTTGAAAATTTCCCTTCCACCTCTTCGTTAACCCGGTGCTCCATGAGTGCCAGACTTAGTTAATATTTCAAATTGATCCCAACACCCTAACCTTTCATTTGTATAAGTGTCATTGACCCTTTCGAAATGAAAGGTCAATTTTTCTTAGGTCAAAGACCCCCCCTTTTTTTTTATTGAAATTGTGACGTGTCTTAACTCAAAGTCGTCCTAGAAAAATAAAATTTATATCAAATTAATCAGAAAAACATACAGAATCTGATAGTTATTGTTAAAATTGTTAATTATCTTTAATTAAAAAATTACAATTATTATGTAATCTCTATGGAATAAAAAATCATGAGTTGACAACATGTGATTGTTGCTAAAAGTTTCCGTTGTAAACTTCTAATGATTTTTACATTAAATCTATAGTAGTTCGTTCAACAAATTTATTTATTTATTATATAGTTTTAATTTTGCTATCTTTTTGATAATAAATTTATTATTTAAACGTTAATAATTAAAATTGAGGTTTATTAATTAATTGCTAATCGTCAACCGCTCGGCATTTTTTCTCGTGGACTATAAAGCGACGATCGTAGCTGAGTGAGCTCATATCTTAATTTACTGCACTGTCGACAAGAGTTCCGTCCCAACCTTATTTGTATTACCCGAACTCATAGAAGTCTACGAGATTCATTTATAATGCAGTTACAGTAGTTAATATTTTTTGATGAAGCTTGTTCCTCTAATGAGCTTCCCCCATCATTTTTAGAGGTTCAGCGCCGGTTTTTGGAGGCGTCTTACCGATGTTTAAGTCAGGGTTGAGAATCCTTTTTTTTATAAATTCTCAACGGAACCATTGAAAACTTCCTTCCGCTAGATGTTGATCTTAGAATTTGTATAGGTATGTCATTCATAAAGCCTTCTGGACAAACTGATAGGACCCCACTAATGGCTATTCAGCCCCCCTTCTCTCCTATTTCAGATGTTAGTAAAAAAGGCTTCAGTTTTTGATTCGTTAATATGTCATTTTTGATAAGTGTTTAATATTGTATATCAAATCAGTCTCTTCTTGTTGAGTTATTCAGTTAGAATAAGTCACCTTGAAAAGTGGACCCACGAGTTGTTATACAATATTGATACACTTCTGTTAGAATAGTTCTCAAGGTTGAATTAAAATTCGATTGGCCTACGTTTTTTTAGTCATTCGGTTTTCATCACTGAATATTAAAAATCCGCGTCAATCACTTTCAACCTACCTTTTTTTAATTCGTCTTCATTTTAGAGTCCAGTTTATTTGTAGGTGGAGATATCTTCGAGGTTTTTGCCTATCTTTTACTCTCTCTCTCTCTCTCTTCGGCGAAAGCTTAAAAGTATGATATTTACAAACACATTTTTACCCAACGTGATGTATACTGATTTTTGTTTATTTTTTTTATACATGCAAATATTTAAACTCATACTCAAGAAGTAAGCAAAAACGCTAAAGGGAAAATTTGGGAAAATAAGAGATTTGGGAAAATTTTAATACAAGGGGAATAGTTAGAAAAATTCAAACTCAAAGATTCGGATAAACAATAATAATAATAAAAATAAAAGGTTAAAGAAAGATAAATAAAAACGTAGAAATTAAATATAAATTCATTATACACAATTTTATAGAGAAAATTCTCACGTACGCAATCTCCGCTATTCGATTTAAAATAGTAGGTACGACATTACTGCATCGTCAATGAAAAATGAGAATCATTTTTTTCTTAATATTAAAAATAAATAAAATTGTCATTAGCCATGGAAAATAGAATTCCAGAAATAATATAAAATCAAAATCTTAAAATACTGGTAAATTTCATACGTGTAACTCTGCATTCACGAGTCGTCACAAAAATTGATTCTTGTCATAATGTTATTGTAACCACTCCCTCCCTTAAATATTATAATGAAAAATCGTTCTTTATATATATATTTGTTAAATTATAGATATAAAGTCTATAAAATTTATTTAGAACTATAAAAATCGACTTGAAATTGATCACGTGTTCTCAGATTTACTCAATGAGACAAAATCAAACCAATCGCAAATTTTCGATTGTATTTATTTAAAATATTCAAATTAAATATATTTTATAAAGCTAAATCAATATTTTATGGTTTTAAATCATCAATGGATGCATATCCATTACATATATATAATATATATATATTATATATATATATATTATATATTATATATATATATATATATAGTATATAATATATATATATATATATATATATATATATTATATATATAAATATATATATATATATATATAATATATATATTATATATATATATATATAATATAATTTCTATATATATATATATATATATACATATATATATATATATATATATCCAAAAAAATTTGTGTAAAATAATAAAATTAAATGTTCGAAGTTTAGCGAGTTTCTCAACTTTGTGTAAATTTCACTCCGCGATTTCCGTGCATGAAAATTGTAGCTAGTGGTCTGGTAATTTTAGTTTCCCGATTGGTGGTGGAGCAAATATAGAATATCCCCTAGGCAGAGGCTTCACCTCTGTCCTGTAATAATAATTAGTTTCCAAGAAGTAGACATTTGCTTATTACGGTTTCTTTTTGTTTTCCTTGTTTTCTAAACAGAAACGAGAAACATTAGGAACCTAAAGTAAAAGTTATTACATCGGAAATTTGTCTTTCTTCTAGAATGCGTTGCATTTCTAGAGATTGACGATTCCTACAAATAATAATTATTGTTGGTAGTCATTACCATTAATAATAATTATTATTATTATTATTATTATTATTATTATTATTATTATTATTATTATTATTATTATTATATCATTATTTTATTAACTAGTATACTGCTTTTTATTATTATTATTATTATTATTATTATTATTATTATTATTATTATTATTATTATTATTATTATTATTATTATTATTATTATTATTGCTTTCGTAGTACTAATTATAGAAAGTCTTAGTAGTACTGTTATTGTTACCGTTATCACAACAAATATTGTTGTTATTATTGTCTTTATCTTCGGAACTTGACTAGAGTTTTTTTCATCTCTGTCCACTTTCGAAGATATAAAATTATACTACATCTTGTTCGATAACGTGGTTACACATATTCGGAAATTCAGAAATAACTTCGTAATGAAAGTTTTATAACTTCAAATATTAAAACGACTTCCATATAAAATAAACTTAGTAAATTTTTAATAAAAATATATTAGAATAAATTTCAATTAAATTTAATACACGATAAAACTTTTTCGTCCCCAAATTTATCATAAATAAAAACTCGGTTTCTTTATGGGCATTCGGTCTGTGTAGCAGTATATTATAGATTCAATAATTATTTTTCATTCATTGTATATATATATTAATTACTCTGGTCCACACGAGGTCCACCGAGTATATATATATATACAAATTTATATTCCACTATTCATTGGCTCCTTCCAAACTAATCGAGCGAAAGTGGTACCGCGCCAGAGATTTGTTTGGAAGTAGGAAGAAATGTAGATTGGTGATCTGGTCTTCATTAGCCCAGCTACCTGGGACTGGGTCACTAATCCCCACAACTGGGATATTGGAATCGTATTCGATTTAAGTTTCATTAAAAATTACAAAATTCCTTTTCGATGTGTAAGGCCTATGGAAAATTCAATGTTAGACTACTGTGGAAAGTGAGTGAACATATATGAAACATTCATTCTCTACATCTGTCGCTTTATATATATATATATATATATATATATTATTAATATATATATCATATATATTATATATACTTTAATATATATATATATATATAATATATATAATATATATTATATATATATATATATATATATTATAATATAATATATATATAATATATTTATCATATATATATATATACAGATGTGGGCATCGTTACTCAAAAAAGTAGTTCCGTTATCGTTACTTCGTTACTCGAAAAAAGTAGTTCCGTTAATCGTTATTCCGTTTCTTTGAAAGGAAAAGTAACGAAGTGCCGCTACTCCGTTACTCCGTTACTTTTAGCTTTTGACTATGGCATTAATTACGGTATCTTAGGTAATTTATTGGTTTGTGAATATTAAATTTTCAACATTATCATGATTATTAAAAACGCCTTAATGCGAAGACCCTAGCGCACCAGACTTAGTCTCCCCGCTCTACATCCACCAATATTTAAATTGCACCAGCCACCTTCCTGCCCATTATTAACAACTTTCCTGCTACACTCTCATCATCCGTTCTTTTTCAATCCAACATTATACTAAAAATTTAAAAACTCTAACACTCGTTCCGCCTGCTCACCATCTAAAATAATTTCACACCGAGGACTTCACTCACAACCATAACCTACTCTTATCTACGTCTACATTCAAATATCTCCTTTACACACCGCTGCCACTCTCTCTTTCCAAATCCTCTTAAGCCTTATGGATTTCGCCACAGCAATACAAATTTGAGAATTTGAAAGGCGCAGAAGCTCCCTGTCTGCCATTATGCAAACATTCTAAACACCACCCTGCCACCCACTCTAATCTTTCATACCCCATCCATTGCAATTGAATAACTCAAGGACGACATAAACATATCCCTTGGCCTCACTCCGCTATCTAATATTAAAAAACAATCCCTTTCAACTCCATTTATTCTTACAAGACGCTTCACTATCGTCATATCATTCTTTGATTCCATTCGAGCTTCCAAACACCATATATCAATAACACCCTCCATAGAGCTTCCCTTATCCTATCATACGCCTGTTTGAAAATCCAAAAAACCTAAATACATTTATTCTTCTCCTTATTTTCTCAATCATTTGTTTCAATGTAAAGATTTGAATTCACACATCCTCTACCACATTCTAAACCCCACCTTGGTTCTTAGCACAATCAATGCTTCAGTCACTCAATACGCATTATTTCGACCAAAATACCAAGTATAGTCAAGAGAAAACACTTAATAACCTAATTCCCCTTTAATTCCTACAGTTCCTTATCCCCCTACCCTTATATAAGGGTATATTACTGCTCTCCCTCAATCCCTCGGAACTATACTCCATTAACGCTTTGCTACACAACTTTCCAAATCCCAATCGATCACCATCTCGCCTCGTTCTTGATCATTTCACCCGGTAATTTTCATAGATACCGTGCAGATGCCCTTTCTTCAACTTTCTCAGCTCAAACGCCATTTACCGTCCTCCTTACTAAATGACCTCATCCCCAAAATACCTATTCTTCTTGCAGCCATCAAACCAACACACACTCACTATCAGGCTCTTCATTATGGCCAATGTATGCAGACTTTCCGAGTGTTCCACCACACTCTAGTTACATTCATTTCATCCAGCTACGAAAGAACAATCCCTATTCATTATTCTAATGCATAGTCCCCGCTTATTCTTATAGTATATATATATATATATATATATATATATATATATTATATATATATATATTTATATTATATAATATTATATATATATATTATATGGGCGTAGGTGGGGGGCAAGAAGGGCAACTCCCCTTAAATCTTGGCGAAATAAAAAAAATGAACCTTATATTTTGCCAGACCGACGTTTTTAAGGGTTTATTAGTAGATAAACTGAAAAAGATATATCAATCGATAGATATGAAGGAGTAATTTACTAATTACTAATGTATTATAAACATACATTTTTTCTATAGTTATGTTTTCGTTTTCACTTTGGCTTGAAAGTCAACTAGCTGTTGCGCTTTTTAAACTACAGCTAGCTCTTCTTTACAGTTTTCTCTCACTAGAACTCTCAGTATGTCGATAGCATTTGGCTGCCTCCAAACTTGCTATATATATATATATATATATATATATATATATATATACAATATCTATATATATAATTATATTATATATACTATATATATAATTATTGATATATAATATATATTATATATTATATATATATATAATATGTATATATTTATATAATATATATTAAATAATATTTACATTATATATATAAATATAATAAATATAAAATATATATTATAATATTATATATATATATATATATATACACTCTACCTTGCCCCTAAATGAATTCCTGCTACGCGCCATATTATATAATATCTATATATATATATATTATATTTATATATATATATATTATATAATATATATATATTATATATATATATTATAGAGATAAAGGATAATTTTAGCTTAACCGGGGTGGTCAATTGGCTATCAACACTCAAAGAAAGTCGAACAAAATGTAATGGACTAAAAAGTAACGGAGGAAAAAATAACGCAAAATATTTGAGCAATTTTTTTTTTTTTTTTTTTTTTTTTTTTTTTTTTTTTTTTTTTTTTTTTTTTTTTTTTTTTTTTTTTTTTTTTTTTTTTTTTTTTTTTTTTTCTTTTTTTTTTTTTTTTTTTTTTTTTTTTTTTTTATTTTTTTTTTTTTTTTTTTTTTTTTTTTTTTTTACATGAAAGAAAAGTAACGATTGTATAACTACATTACTTAAAAAAGTAGTTCCGCTAGTAACGGAAGTAACGGATCGTGCCCACCTATGTATATAATAATATATATATTTTATTTAGTATATATATATATATATATTATATATAATATTCTATATATATATATATATATATATATATTATATATATATATATATATTATATATATATTATATATATATATATATATATTTGTAGTGGGGGGGGTTGATCTAAAAAAAAAGAAAGAAACAAACCTAACCAGAAAGAGCAGTAAATAGGGATAAAATAGGTAAGATTTTTGTTACCAGGAATGGAAGGAAGACAGAACTGTTTAAAGGTGAATTGTAAAGGTTTGATTGTAGCTTTACCAGGGAAGTTACCACGCAGCTAAGGATCCCGTAGAAACGGGTAGAATTAGCATTTATTTATTTATTCATTAAAATTATTAATGGTTTAAAATTGATAGTTAATTGTTATTATTGTGGGTTGAGTTGTGGAATAAGGTGATAGCGTCAATTTGGAAACTGAAGAAGGACTTATACGGATCAATCGTATGAACAGATGAGAACCCAAGAAATATCAACCCAAACATCTTGTGGTTGACGGGAGGG
>JABUQX010081674.1:0-2500 GCA_015478945.1 Trachelipus rathkii
ATTTTTGGCCTTTGACTCGACCCTGTCCAAAATAATAATATGAGAACAGTACTCCATACAAGGGCGGATGAGACCCTTTGTATAGCTGGAGTAACTGAAAAGAGGAAAAAGTTCCTGCAGTCTAAACAGAACTCTCACTTTCCGAGGCCGCCCTAGCAACCGTTGTGGGATGTGAGGTTTCCAAGACATTTTTTGTTTATGTTAAGGCCAAGGATGTTTATATTGTCAACAGAAGAGACGAGAGAACCGTCGAAAGAGATAGGAAAGTTAGAAGGTGTTTTAGAGAGGGAGATTTGCAGAAGTTGGGTTTTTAAAGAATTGAATTTCACAAGGTTAAGACGACCCCACTCGGAAATTCTATTCAGATCTATCTATCTATTTATCTATATATATATATATATATATATAGCATATATATATATAGAGTATAGTATATATATATATATATATATATATATATATATATATAGCAAAAAGAAAAAAGTTTAAACATATATATATAAATATATATATATATATATATATATATATATATATATATATATATATATATATATATATATATATATATATATATATATATATAATCACAAGCCGTATAATGCATTGCCTATATATGTGTAATGATTTTGCGAAATAAATTTATAAATACATTTTTTAAAATTTAGAATATATGAATAAATAAGATAATTTTCCACGGTTTTTGATATTATTGGTGAAATTCCGCCCATCATTGGGAGAATCTTAGTACGCCCATCACAAAACATTTCTTATTTCCCTCCGTTATTTGATGGGTTTGTTCTTTATAAAGCCATTTAAGATAAAATTGTGTCATTTCACTTTAGCTTAGCATCATATTTTTAGATTTACACGAACACACACACACACACACATATATATATATATATATAGAATATATATATATATATATATATATATATATATATATATATATATATATATATATATATATATATATATATATATATATATATATATATATATATATATATGATGACTTCTTTGATTTATTTTAAGGAAATAATAATATTAGGTTTGAACTTTAAACCATAGGAGGAGAGTGGGCGATGGAAAAGGTTAAAGAATTATGGGTTAATCACTAAATATTCAAATTTGCATTTAGTTTAGAAGTCTAATACTTGGTTTATATATATTTTAAATGTATATAATAGGGCCTAATGTTGAAGCTATTTCGGTTAGTTTCTCAGATTCCACATTTTTTCTGATTTATCAAAGAGAGAAAACAGGTTGTCATTTTTTTTTGTCTTGTATGATTTTTATTATATATATATATATATATATATATATATATATATATATATATATATATATATATATATATATATATATAATATTTTATACCTCTGTGAAAATCTTCATTTTGAGTGATTTCAATGTTCAGCATCGCCAGTGGTTTTCCTCTCGTTTTCATGATGCAGATGATGAACTTGCCTACCATTTCTCTATCCAGAATTTCTTTCATCAGTTGGAGATGAACCGAAAATTCTATACCTTTTCTGAACTTAAAAAATCTTTCTCCTTTAGTGAACTCTTTAATTCTTTCCTCCTGTGGGTTCCTCCGATCACCGTCACCGTGATATCTCTGTATCCTCTTCTATCTCTTCACGACTTCATAAAATGACTACTTCTTCCTTGGAGGAGTTCCTCGGAATGTGCAGAACGCTCTCCCGATGTTATTCTCTCTGGAATGGAGGCGTACATTCCATATTCTTTCCCTTCAACAAAAATAAACAAACCGTGGTTTAACTCAGCTTGTTCTCGTAGTATTAGCCGTAGGGACGCTGCCTTCAGGAATTACCTTAGTCTTCAAACTCCTAAAACTCATGACACTAAAAACTTTTTTGTCCGTGGAGGAAGTGCAATTATCTCTTTGTTCCCTCTTCCTTTTCCTCACCCCCGCCCGCCCTTTCTGACATTTTGCAAAATGTGTCAACTCGAAATTTGCTTCTTCCTCTTACTATCTAATAGTATTTTCCGATGGCACAATTTCAATCTTGCTTTCTGCTAAAGCTGAACTTTTCTCAAACTTTTGTTTCATAATTCCATTCTTCACGACTTCGGGGATAGTCATTTATGACGAACATTGTAATTTCTTCAAAAGTCTCTCTCTCTCTCTCTCTCTCTCTCTCTCTCTCTCTCTCTCTCTCTCTCTCCTCTCTCTCTCCCCTCTCTCTCTCCTCTCTCTCTCTCGTCTCCTGCTCCTCTCTCGTCTCTCTCTCTCTCTCTCTCCCCTATGCCGATCACTTCACTATTCATTACTCCTCCTAATTTGGGTGTCGACATACTCAATTGCAATTAATGCATGCCAGGATGGTAATGCCTTTGGACAGCTGCCCTCTTATTTTTTTCGTAAAAAAAAAGAAAAAGAAAAACGGGGTAGTTTTCAATGCCTCAAACACACTTTCTACAACTTTCTACTCGACATAATCTTCCACATAACTATAATATGTTCTTCGAA
>JABUQX010081674.1:10000-20000 GCA_015478945.1 Trachelipus rathkii
TATATGTAATATATATAGTATATATATTATATTATATATATTTATATATATATATATATTAATATTATATATATATATAGAGGATTATATATATATATATATATAATATATATATTATTATTATCATATATATTTTTAATATATATAATATATATATATATATTATATATTATATATATATATATTATATATCATTATATATATATATAATATATAGTATATTATGATAATATATATATATATATATAATATATATATATTATATATATATATATTATATATATATACTAGAATATATATATTATATATATATTAATATATATTATATATACTATTTTTAAATTTTGAGAACCAGCAAGAATAAATTTAAGTTTAATAATAACATAATCTGTAATAGAGCTTTTTCGAATATAAACAGTTGTCGGTTTGTTTTTTTATATATATTTTTTTAACTTGTGCCAAACCAACAACAACATAACACACACACACACCCAACACATTATAATATATATATATATATATAGATATATATATATATAATATACTATATATATATATATATATATATATAAAATATATACTTTACTTCCTCTGCAGAAAGGATTTTCATCCCTGTCAGTCGCGCGAGGGTCTTCCTCCATACATCCCTTTCCTGGACCACTCCTCTTCCCTTCAACCATCTCATTGTCTGCAGCTGGATCTTTTTAGAGAATCCTCTACCGATTCGGTCCATCTCTTCTTCGGTCTACCCCTCAGTCTTCTCCCTTCCCGGTGGTCCAACTCCATCTTCTTTTCGGCCATCCCGTCGGCTGCATTCCGTCCGAATGTTCCCCACGCCACATCTCAACTTCTTCACAACCATCTTCAGTATAATCTTCTTCACCCTACAGTTTTCTCTAATAACTTCGTTCCTTATTCTGTCTCTTCGTTCTTCCAGTCATTGTCGTCAGATCTCTCAATTTCCCCGCTATGTATTCTCTCTCTGTCTTTTTCTCGTATAGTCCACGCTTTCCGGCTCCGTTACAGCAGGCTCGGGCTGTCAGTACTATTGTCGAACATGACCTTTGCTTCACAATGCATTGCGCACGGTTTCGCGTCCTTCATCACTGCTCTCTGTTTCAAATCCACCTGAAGAACGCAGGAATCCACCCCCTTCACCTCCTCACTCCACCATTCACTCCCTACCATCATGCCTTCGTCGTTTCCTTCCGTTACCATTAATATCTCTGTTTTATGTACATTCATCTTCATCCCTGCCTCCTCCAACTCTTCCGCAAAACCTCACCACCTCCCGTATCTTTTCATTCTCTCTTCAACTCAACATAGCAGATCGTCCGCATAACGCCATATGTATCCCCATCAAGGACTCCCAAATCTCTCCTCCACTTTACTTTCTACATCTAAAATATAATATGAGGCGATAATACACTCCCTTGTTTAACTCCTTTTTTTACTTCGAAAAATATCATTTTCACTCTCCGTTCTGATGTTACAACTACATTTTTCGTAATACTCATTATTGCTTTCTTCAATCTTGCACTCACTCCATAATTTGTTCCATGACTCTCCATAGTCTCCCCTCGGTACAGAATCAAAAGCCTTTTGCAGATCAATAACGCAAACTCTTGCCGTATTCCAACATCTCCATAACTATCCTTAGTGTAAACAGGAGATCTGTCGTTCCTCTTCCTCTTCTATACCCATGTTGCTCCTCTCCCAGTCTCGGCTCCACACTTCTCTCTCAACCTCTTCTCCAATATTCTTTCGTTAGATTTTTGCCAGGTGGTTCATTCATCGCTATTTCTCTCTCTCTCTCTTCTCTCTCTCTCCTCTCTCTCTCTCCTCTCTCTCTCTCTCTCTCTTCTCTCTCTCTCTCGTCTCTCTCTCTCTCCTCCTCTCTCTCTCTTCTCTCTCTCTCCTCTCTCTCTCTCTCCTCTCTCTCTCCATCTCCTCTTCTCTCTCTCTCTTTCTCTACCATATATATATATTATATATATTATATTATATATATATATATTATATATATTAGATAATATATAATATATATATATATATTATTTATATATATTTATTATATATATATATGATATAATATATAAAATAATAAAATATTTTCGAGCTACACTTTGATACCCCCATTGCGGGAATTTATGTAAACACGTTATAGAGTTTGTACAGCTAATTTCATGAATGGTTTCCAATTGCTCTAAAAGCGATACGTTGTTGCTTTGAATTATTTTATTGTTATTTCTTCTTTCCTATTTTATAAACATGGCTCTGCATTTTAGTATTAAAAGCACCACACTATTTAATATAACATAGTTGGTATGCGCTTGGGCTATTGTTTTGACCAGAATATATAATTAATATAATATATATATATATCTATATTAACTATATATATTATAATAATATATATATATAATATATATATATATATATATAGTATATATATATATTATAATATATATATATTATATAATATATTCAGATGTTTGAGTAAATTCTTAATTATGTATTAATATGCTAAAATTATATCAATTTAAATTTAAACTTTATCCTGATGATGTCCTAAAACATGGTCGAAAACTTTGTCATGAAATAAATTTTTCGATATGTTCCACCCTATGCTTATACCTTTCTGTGTGGATATGCTCTTCTCTCTCTCTCTCTCTCTCTCTCTCTCTCTCTCTCTATATTATATATATATATTATATATATATATATATTATTATATATATAATATTATTATATTTATATATTATATATATATATATATATAACCGCGTATATATATATATATTATACTATATATATATCATATAGATATATATATATATATATATATATATATATATATTAATATATATATTATATATATATATATATATATTATATATATATAAGGTGAAAAATTGATTAGGGAATCTTGTAAGAACAAAGCATGAATTGTCGAATTAGAAGGTATGCTTGCTGTTAAAGGTTAATTTGCAGCCATCATGCATACACCTTTAAATTCTGGTGAAAGCCCTCCTTACTTGATACCGTATCTATTATTTAATTCAAATCTTTCGCGTTCTTTCTTTACAACAAAAGAAGACCGCGAAACCAAAGGCGAAGCTTGGGGGAAGTGCTCAATGGTCTGGCACGCCAGCAAGCTAACGCCAGATCAGTCCTTTGATAGCGCTCCCCGATGAGGAGTTGCCAAGTCCGACCTCCTGTTAACAGGTCATTTAGATTAGGAATTCGTGCCATTTCTATTTGTTAGTTTATATGTGTGTTATCATTATTGCTAACGTTGTCTTGTGCATTAGAATTACCTTAATTACTTAATTGATCAAATCCACTTCTGTCAATTGTCCGTATCACTATTGTCAAAGAAAGCACTACGAGGAACCCAGCCTACCTTCTCCCCTCCCCCCCTGATTAATGACTGCAAGGTCATTAATCATTTTGATAGCCAAAGTGATTTTGGCCTAGACATCAGTGGTAACCCCAGCAGTGACAATTAGGGGGGCGCTGACCCCTAAAGTGACCCCTAAAACCCTTAATTTAGAGTCAGATAGTGCCTAAATTGCGAAAATTTCAAATTAATTGAAAAAAAAACCGGTACTTTCTCGCTAGTTCAGTGCTTAAATAGTGATATGTGGTCAAAGTAAATAAAATTATTTGAGTCAAAATTAATAACGTGAAGAAAAAGCTTCTTATTAATCTCCTTTCAAATAAGAAAAGAAAGTCGTTATTATAGCAAATCCGCATAGTAACCGAAAAAAACCGTTGCTATTTCGGAAATCCGAGAGTTCAAAATCAAGCTCTTGACATTAGGCTTAACTCAAACGCCTAAGTTGACTCAAAGACGACGCCAAAACCCAGTCAAGAACAACAGGCTATAGAAATGGTGTCAACAAAAACGAAATTAGGCCTTAAAACTAAGGGCAAACCCACTTTGAAAAGAGGGAAGAAAAGATCTCCAATCCCCCAACGGATTTCCCCCTCACATGAGGAGGGAGGCACATATGTTTCGTCATCAGAGGCTGAGTCGAAAATCACGCCACCCGCCTCTCACCAAACACAAAGCAAGTTTGTGCATTCAATCAGACTTCCAAATTTTCCAGAAAATGATGTTCTAATTTGGATAAAGGCGGTGACCAATATCTTCAAACTTTATGAAATAAAAAGTGACCAAGAAAAATTAAGATTAATAGCGCCAAAGCTCCCCATTCAGTTATTAGCCACGATCAAAATCCCAATCAGAAATAACACTTATAAAGAATTGGTGAAAACAATTAAAAGAACTCACTCAATATCAAAAGAACAAAATACAAGTGACGTCACCCAAATAAAACTGCTTGCCAACGAACTCCCCAGTCAATTCCTCTCTCGTTTAAGGGAAGCCATTGGCGAAGAAACAGCGCAAAATCTCCTCAATAGAGAACCTACTTTGGTGAAAGAATTTTTTCTAAAAAGTCTACCTCCAACGGTATATGAACATCTCCACAAAATCTCCTCATGTGTAAGTATACACACCCTCGCATACATGGCCAACGCTGTGTACGAAATCGAGAATTAGAAAATAAAAAGAAAAACAAAGAACAGCCTCTGGCAACAACATCCTGCCAACACTCGAGATTTAGGCTGCGCGTTACAGGAGAAACAAAGCAGCTTCTCACCCAAGCATCTCCAAACCCCCTTTTCCCCATCCAAATAGTGGAAAAATTACTTTAAAAATTCAACGCAGAACTTCGTAGTGCAAAATAAGTATTTCATGGACTAAAATTAAAAACAATTTAAATCAGAAATCAAAAATAGTAGTTAAGAAATTATTACTACTACAAAAACCACTACTACTAATAAAATTAATAATAATAATAATAATAATAATAATAATAATAATAATAATAATAATAATAATAATAATAATAATAATAATAATAATAATAATAATAATAATAAGAATAAAAATAAAAATAAAAACAACAAAAACGATAGTGATAAAAATACAAACGATGAAAAATGACAAGAAAATGAAAATTTGTGAAATCCTATGTAAGGAAATTGTGATTCAAAGACACCCGTAAATCTCTGTAAAGGCATTGCATGCGCCCTCTTGTGTTAAAAATTGACAACTAAGATTTCGAGAGTAACAAAATTTAAAAATGTTCCACTGGGATAAAAATCTCCCACTGTCGGAAAAAGCCAAAATCGGCAAATATTAAGTAAAAAAGTTTCCAAAATTGGTAAGGTGTTTTATCGTATCTTTATATTATCTCCTGTTGCATGAAAATTATACATTTATTTATATATGATAATTATTATATAGGATAGTCATGAAAAGATTTTCTTATAGCCAAAAAAAAAAAAAAAATTTTCAAACAGCCAATGACTCCAACCGTTGAGTTGCCATCGATCGCTAGATAAAATAAATATGCTAACTGCCCAAAATATTCTTTAGTAAAGATCAAAATAAATAAATAATAAATTTAAAATGAAAGTTACTTCATAATTTAGTAATAAATTCGATTAAAAATTCCTCAAAAATTGTTACTAAAATAAAAATGATAAAAATATCAAAACAGAAATTTCTTTAAAAGATGATTCTGTACATTATGTCGAAAGATGTCGCGGCAACTTCGAATAGGCTGCCTGCTGGCCTCAGCTGACGAGTAAAGTGGCGGGAATTAGACTCGTTTGAGTAGGTTAAGCAGAGATATATACGCTTAATGATGTGTAAAGCCAACAGAATATTTTCAAAAAAAAAAAAAAAAAAAAAAAAAAAAAAAAAAAAAAAAAAGAGAGAGAAATTTATGGAAGCAAAGTTATACGGAAAATCCGATTCATGATAAGGAGAAGCCGAATTACCGCGTTTCCGAGAATTTTCAATCTTTAATTTTTTATCTTATACCAGCCTAAAAATTAAATATCATATTTTCCATCAATAATTAGTCAACAAAAATAACTATTATCCTGAATGATTAATCTTATTAAAAATTTAAAATTTTTCCTCGGTGATCAATGTATTTGCTGAAAATTAAACTGTAATTTATTTTAAACGATTTTTCAAAATGTGAAAGTTCGAGGAATTAAAGCCCTACGGTATGAACCCTCAGAACGATAGAAAATGGAATTGAAATGGGTTACTAAAATATTTCTAAAAATATATTGAATTTATATAGAGGAAGATAAACAATTTTTAATATCATTTCGTAAATCAATTGCATGTAAAAAGATATTCTTTATTTTAGAGAAAATTATATATTATTTTTGTTATATATCAAAGATGATAAAATTCGGTAAATAAACATTTGTCAAAGCAACAGAGCTCTTAAACGAGACTTGCTACAATTATACCCGATGTACACCTAAAAGCAAACCGCGCGTGCGCTATAGCGTAGGGAACAAACGAAAATTTTGAACTGTATAGCGGAAGGCTCCTCGTAAAATTTATAAATGTATAATTCAGATTATGCCGCATGATAATATTAAGATTCTTTTTTTCTTTTTTCAAACATCTTACTCTTGTAGACAAAAATCTTTCTTTTAATATTAAATTGATAAATGAAAATATTAGAGTATAACCATTTTTATCTTTTACCAAGAAAGAAAAAAAAAGAATGAGGATAGGAGAGCTAAACACTCTCCCTATTTAGCAAGGACCATCATCGTGTTCCTTTAAAGCAACATCAAAAACCACGCTTTCTCAACGAACACTGTGATGTTCTCCATCCGCGAACCTGACATCAGAGCCAAAGCTCCAAACGATTTCGAATGGAGCAACCAAAACATCTCTCCTCGCCTGCCCCGGATAGGCCATCATCGGCCACACAACAACAACAGTTCTCGCACTCCCAACATACAAACATGGTTACTATGAAAATGACCTTCAAATAGAAAAAAAAAAAAGAGCAAAATAGAATTGATAATAAAACATAGGAGAAAGCAGAAATGGAATATCATTTTGAACTCGACCCTTCAAAGGGAAGATTCGCAGGTGTGAAATGACTGAATCTTGAATGCATTTAAAGGTAAATCAAAGGTTAATACAAAGCTTACCGGAAAGGATCCTTAAAATTTTCAATTAAATAAATGAAGGAAACATTAATTTCACCTCTGAGAGTGTGACATTGAAAGTAAGTTCGAGACGAGAACCGAATGGAACGATAAGAAAAGGGATTAGAAGATTGAAAAAAAATACAGAGAGAACCAGTATCCCTGACGAAGATTACCTTGTAATTAAAAATGTCGTTATACGAACTCTTATTTTTATGAGGTCTTTCTTTCTCTTTCTAAATTAGTGTTTCAACTCCTTTCCTTCCTCTTTCCTCCCATATGTTAATTATTCCTCAGAAGGGGGTGTGAGAAAGGATGTCGGTGGAAACAGTAAATCAAGGCCTCACCTTGATTTACTGAGTCCGACAATCCTTTTTCCAAGCCGGGATCAACCAGTTCTAAGGTGAAAATTGATAGGGAATCTTTGTAAGACAAAGCATGCATTGTCATTAGAAGGTATGCAGCTGTAAGAGGCTAATTTGCAGGCCTCATGCATACACCTTTAAATCTCTGGTGAAGCCTCCATACTTGTATACCGTATATATTATTTAAAATTCAAATCTTTCGCGCTTCTTTCTTTACAAAGAAAGACGCGACAACAAAGGGCGAAGCTTGGTGGGAAGTGCTCAGGTGGCACGCCAGCAAGCTAACGCCAGATCAGTCCTTTGATAGCGCTCCCACGATGAGGAGTTGCCAAGTCCGACCTCCCCTTAACAGGTCATTTAGATTAGGAATTCGTGCCATTTCTATTTGTTAGTTTTATATGTGTGTTATCATTATTGCTAACGTTGTCTTGTGCATTAGAATTACCTTAATTACTTAATTGACTCACCAATCCACTTCGTCAAGTTGTCCGTATCACTAATTGTCAAATAAAGCACTACGAGGAAAGTACTCTCAATTAACCCCCTCTGATTAATAATGCAAGTTCATTAATCATTTGATAGCCAAAGTGATTTTGGCCATATAATATATATAATATATATATATATATATATATATATATTATATATATATAATATAATATATAATATATATAATATATGTATATATATATATATATATATATATATATGATGTGTGTGTGTGTGTGTATGTGTATGTGTATTGGTTAGGAGGGAGTTTATTTTATGTAATGTTTTGCTAAAAATTTCCATATTTATTAGATGGACTTTTTGAATTGAAGAAATGTATCTGTTCACTTTATATGGAAAAGACTCATTTCATTTCAGCCAAAATTTGGGTTTATCCAATTGGTTTATTTTCGTTTTGGTTGATGGTATATTCAAAGTGTCTTTAAGCTAAGGTTACAAAAAGGTTTTTTTGTGTCATAAAATATTTGGAAATCAGATTTGTGCATTGTGCTGGTGCTGAACTTGGTTATTTGAACTGGTTTAAAAGCTTAAATCGTTTATGGTGTAAATCCCAATTCATTTGTTATTTCATTTCTTTGATTAAAAATATAT
The DNA here is from genome assembly GCA_015478945.1 of Trachelipus rathkii. Lineage (NCBI taxonomy): Eukaryota > Metazoa > Arthropoda > Malacostraca > Isopoda > Trachelipodidae > Trachelipus > Trachelipus rathkii. The sequence continues at coordinate 18,514 of JABUQX010081674.1, forward strand.
ATATATATATATGATATATATATATATATATATATATATTATATATATTATAATATATATTATATATATATATATTATATATTATATATTATATAATATATTATTATATATATATAAAGGAATATGATATGTAGTTTCAATATAGGAATGTTTGCATTTAAATCTTTCTTTGCATATTTTTTTTTTAAACCACCAACATATGTTTATCTTTAATGTGATTCAGGTGTTTGTTCTTCATACATGATATAATGTGAGAACATTGAGTTGCTTTACAATATCATCATTCACGTTCTACGTATGTATTGATTACGTTGAAAGGAGCGTTGCTACGTGACTTTAGGTGCGGTTGCCTCCTGAAATGCAATCCTCGGAACGGAACTCGGTTATGGTAGGATAAACGAAATGAAAAAGAGGGTGAAAAGGCAGCGTTGTTTTAAACGAGAAGAGTGTGGTTATTGTGGTTATTTTGTTATTGGTGGTTCATAGCCGTGACCGCATCAAATGATGGCGGCGGAAAGCATGAGGACCTCTTATATTAATAGTTATAAAATTTAACATTAAATGATTTTATTAGAAATTTTAAATGTTTATTTAATTTGTTATGACCTGTTAATTTTGAAGGACTTTTAGGAGAATAAGATCATATCCTTATTTGAACCTATCCTTTGTTAATAAGAACATGAACTTTGGTTATATTTGGAAATGAATTGGCCGTTGAGACGGAATGTTAACGAAGCACTCTCATATATATTATATATATATATATATATATATATATATATATTATATATATATATACTTATTATATATATATATAATATATTATATATATATATATATATATATATATATATATATTATATATATATAAATATATATATATTATATATATATATATTATAAATTTATATATAATATATAATATTCATATACTATATATATATATATATAATATATAGTATATTGATATATATATATATATATATATAATAATGTAAATATGAAACTATTATAGACTGCGAACTGAAGATAATCGTAAAGTTAAATTAAGAGTATAAAAAGCACATTATTTCTTATTGTAATGATGACGTCATTCATTACTTCGTATTTCTGGTTGGATGAAAAAAGATGAGATGAACGAACGTATTGGAAAAGGATGGAGCCCCGCACTTTCGCGTGTACTTTAAAATCGTGATTGTTCGGAGACTCATTGGAGACGGGTCTTTATAAAACAGTGGATCGGGTTTCGTCCTTATAAAGGTTTTATATAGTGAATTCGGATCTTACAGGAAGAGGATCATTTATAGTATATATATATATATTATATTATATATATATATATATTATATAATATATATATACTAATAATATATATATACGGTTAAGTTTCGTGCAACATTTCCCGATGTATCACAAAGTGCTTATATGTAAACATTTCGTGAATATATATAATATATATATAGTATATATATATATATATATATATA
>JABUQX010081674.1:27500-38371 GCA_015478945.1 Trachelipus rathkii
TGCAATTGCAGTAGGGAGGAGAAGAGGAAATACCATTATTCATCCAATCAGAAATGTTTGTTAAGAAGATTTATAGTTTGTGAGAAATATAATAGAAAATAAAGATGAAAACATAAAATGCATCAGAGCTCCTTTTTAAAAGCATCCCCTTACCAAAGACTTTATAATAAAACTACCTTTTTATAATGCAGATTTCGCCTTTTGAACCTTTGAGCAAACAACCTTTTTCCCCCAAACCCCATCTGCCTCCCTCTCCCTCCAACCCTCCCTATCCATTTGCATTGCTGCAGACTGGAGTCGTTAATTTGATGCTATACTTATTAATATCTAATACCTTAATGCATTTTTTAAAATATATATTCTTTAAAATCACGAATATTTTTTATCCCCATGCAATGTGAATGCAACTAAATATTTTTAATTACAATTCAAAATCTCGTCGAATTTTAAAGGTTTCCGAGTTATTTTATCCCCCATTATTAGGCCTTTCCCCTACCGAGCCATCCGGTTATTCCGTTCTTGAGAACTAGGCTCGGCATTCGTATTTCTTGGACCTGTTGAGCCGCTATTTAGACTTATGATTCGTGGTTTTTTGTGACGTAGTCTCTCTTGCAACGAAATAGTTACGGAACTTCATTCCTCTCTCGCGTTCCATTCTGTTACGGCAAGTGTTTTCGTGTTACAGCTGTGTTTTCTGTTTAATCTTGCTCTCATGTTTAAATGCATAGTAATTTGTGCGCAGTGTACATGCATTTATGATATAACACGAACGTGGAGACTCTGTAATTTTGCCAATTAGCTTTTGTATAATAATAATAGTGTTTTAATTTCGTAGGTATAATTCAAAAGTGCTTTTATTAGTGAATTAGTGTTATTTAATTATAATTGTGCGCAAAATGTAAAAATTGAAAATGAAAAACAAAAATAAAGACGGCAAACCGCCTGTTTTATTTTCACTTCTTCACTCTTCATTCTCATCGCTTTTTCCTGCCCCTTCACTTTCATCGCTCGCTTCTTCTTCTTCGCCCTCTGAATCACCTTACTTCGTCCGGAAATCCGCGTCCTCTTCATCGGTTTTCTATGTCAGTTTCATTGAAGAACTTCCCACAAGGGGAAATTTCGTGTCCCGTAAAAGGAATGCAGTTCTTGATCGAGAAATCATTGAATCCCAAGAGGAAGCCGAGAACGAAGCGAGCAGAAGTCGAGCTTTCAAAAATGCAATAATCATATCGAGTGCTCTCTCTCACAAAGGAAGACCTTAAAGAGAATACACTGAAAAATACTTTCGGATTTGATAATCAATTTGATAATAATAACGAAGGAGGAGGAGATTCGTTGAGTGAAATTAGCTTACCAGGTTCACTTTTATGTGATGGCTTTAGTTTAGGTTAAGTTAATGATACTTAGATAGATAGTTATTTCATAATTTATGGTCTTACCTCATTAATTTTACCTTTATTCAATTATCTTTAAAAAGATTAGTATAATATATATCTAGAATTATTATTTTGTTATTACTATTATTTATTTATTTAATTTAAATTATATTTTATTTTATTTATTATTTATTAGTATTTATTTATCATCATATTAATGACAGATCGACCTTGACACTCTTCATACAAAAAGTTGCATAATGCAACTATAAAAATATCACGTAGGTTCAATGACAATACATATTTAAAACACATGAGTGTTAGTGGGAAATATAGTATCTGAGTTAATCAATGGAGAGGATCAAGGATTTAGTGTTAAACACTAGAGAGTTGGTTATTAGATGAGTACAGTTCAGAGATAGATCTTTTGAGATAAATGCGAATATAGTATAGATACGTATGTGTTTACTGATTTCTTATTTCCCGAGAATTTAGTTCATTTCGCTTATAGTAAGTTTTGAAATCCTTTTAATCTATACTCTTTATCCTGCAATTTCCTTCATATGTGCCATGTTCGTCTCGTATAATTTTCATATTTTCTCATAGAATCAAGCAATAATATATACCCACTCTGTATATATGTAACGTTATACTAATTATAGTGGCTACCGATACAATCATGACATTACGACCAGTCATAATAGGTAATCAATAAATTAATAATATTTAATAAATAAAATAATTACTATAAATAATTAAAAAATTATCTCTCATTATACAATAAGTATATATAATTGGCCCTTTGTCACACAAGGCCATGCTCGGACCAAGTGTTAAAACTTTATCACAGTGATTCTTGCACTCATAGAACACGCAATATATATAAGTATGAATAACTAATGTTTATAATAGTAAAATTATTTCTAAGTATCTATGTAATATAATTGTAACTAATATATTAGCACATACTTATTATGTTTATTTACCTTCTATATATATTTGGACTCCCTATTCTTAGTGGGACTGGGCTTTATTGATTTTGATGGCTTATATATATTATATATATAATATATATATATATATATGAAGAGTCCACTGATCAGCTAATAAGGATAACATTGGGACTCGTACTCAAACTAATTGAAGATAAAGTTTACTTCTCCAGATTAGCATCAATATCTTTATATCTCGTCTTATTAATATAATCTTTTTTTCTTATGCTGCCAGGTCTACTGGCCCTTTAACTAATTTTTCCTACATTCTGGGTTTCCTCTTATCTTTTTATCCTTATCTATATATTTTATCTTTTTTAACTCATCATCAGCTTTAAACTTTGTACCCATATTATAATAATTTATCTCATTTATAATTAATCTTCTATTATATATATAATATATAATAAATACAGTATATATATAATTATTATTATTTTATTATTATATATTATATAATATATAATAATATATTTTTAATATATATTATATATATATATATATTTAATATAATTATATTATATTATTAATATTAATATATAATTTATATTATATATATATTATTATTTATTTTATATATATATTATAATATGTTTTAATATATATATATGATATATCATTAGTTCATATATGAAAAATAGATGTTAATTTATACCTATTTAATTAATACTATTTAAAAATGATACAGATGAATCTGTGCTTGATCTATTTGTGTTAGTGTAATTGTTGGGTTGACTGCTTCCGGTTTCTCCTACTTTTAATTCCAGTTTTTATAATGTTGTTTTTATTATGAGATGAATCTTCAATACAAATGATATTCATTCCAGTTCATATACTGAAAAATAGATTTTCAATAATAAAATAAATAATTATAAAAATTCATTACTTACTATATATTATTAATAGCATTATATTTAATTTTCTCTTTTATATATTAGTTAACTTACTTTTAAAGTTGACTATTCGTATATAGTACAGTTACTATTATTTATATAAATTTATATGGTAGCTTAAAATTTCTTCTTTGTTTTATATGTTTACATAGTATATTTATATATATATATTATACTAGGTCTTTCCTCTAAATGTAAATGGAGATTAAGTATTATTGGATTATTTGGATACAGTAAGTAATATAAAGAAATTATCTATCGGAGATAATTTTGAGTATTGAGTATGTGAAAGAGTGTGAGGCGGATGATATCTTATATTACATCTACTTTGAGAGAGTGGAGAATCCAAGTTTTACAATCATCTAACCAGTAGATTGGAATGTCCAGATAGTTTATTGTTAAGAATTTATAGAGTTTTAACAAGTTTATCTTTTCTGATATATTTATTAATCTAATATACAAATAAGATATTTAATATTGTGTACACGATTAGTATTCTAACTGGGTCAAATCTATTCAAAAGTGAAGGAATGGGCTAATTTGCTTTTATTTCTTTACATATTACTACAATTAAAGATAATAATAGACTTTTCATCTATATAACAGAAATATATAAAATATGGTATAAGCATAAATAGTACAATTTAAAATAATATTATATATAATATTTTTAATTTATGATAATATTAGTACACGTACCATTGATGTGAGTAATGCAATTGGAGTCAACGTGAGAGTGGTGGGGTGTGAACACAGGACTTCTGAATATTGGCATACAAATAAACTTATACTTTGAGTAACCTATTTTCAAGAGTGTTTTTGTATTTCTCATTGTGGGAAAGGGTAAGGATATATATATTCATCTTGTGTTATGTAATTAACACATTTTTTTATAAATATTCAATTATGCTTTCGAATGCAAAAGATTCTGTCCTTTCAGGGAAGTTTGCTCTCTCTTTTTCGTCTTAAGAGTCCTTCCACTGAATTACATTACTAGCGACACTTGTTGAGGGCTCCAAGTTTCTGTGGGATGCTTTAGTGCTAGATTACCATAACGTTTTTCGTCTTTTGCATTTATATTTTCTTTTCCTATACTGATAAATAAGATGTAGTTTTAGACTATAATCTAGAACAAGTGTCTGTCATCTAGATGTGATGCTATCCTTGTTTGAAGTTACAACAGAATCGAATCTTATAATTTGGTTTCAAGATCGGTGATGTGGTTTCGCATTATGATAATGTAGATGGTAGGACAATAGTGGTATAGTCATTAGTTTTGCTGTGGATCCTGTCTTCACTATTTATTTATTTGCATGTGGGTGAATATTTCCTGCTTTTAGCAATTATGACTAAGTGCAATAGGTGTAAGTCACTTCTTTTCTAAAATCTAATCTCATTAAGCTCTCTGATGAAAATGTGGATTACGAAAATTATGGTTTTTTTTCTAAGATCAGGAAGAGTTGCTATTGAAAATAAGCTGCTTTACATCTGTTTGCAAAATGTTATTAATGTATTGATTTTTTTATTTCAAATATGAATGTATTCGGTCCATCCCATTTTGAAATCGTCACTTATCTTTTTTAAATATTATTGCAGTATATTTATACGTTAATCATTCGTTCAACTAAGAAGATGATAAGTCTAGGGACACTAAACAAAGGAAGTCATTTCCATGAAGCTCTAAGTACACTAGTTACTCCTTAATAAGTTTTAAGAAGCAGCTAATATACGCAATTATACTTAGGAGATCGCAATTAGCACTAGTTATCTTGGCTATTTTAGTTTCACGGTTGTGTAGTTTTGTTTCACGAGGAAATGACATAAGGCAGAATCGGTCTCTTCATTGTAATTTTTTCTCTCTTTACAAGTCTTCAAGCATGTTTTATCGATGAATAACAAATTATATTCATGCAGAGTTGAACATCTTGAACAGATTACAGATGTGTTGACCGAAAATTTATTAGTCCGATCGATTGTATTTATATTTATTATTTTTTTTTTTATATTCTTATTTATTTAAGATTCTGCAATACATGTAGATAGTAAATTAAGAATAATAGAAGTGCGCATCAATTAACATACACTTGGCTAATAACTCTTGATACACACCTCTGAGAGATGATGGCTTTCTTAACTGCTAAAAATTAATAAAGAAAGAATACCGTACGTTTACTATCGTCACCAGCTTCATCACCAGAAACCGCTAACTGATTAACTCCCAAAGGATGGTATAGTGAAAAGGCGACAGGAGCAATCCTTTGTTGTTGCCTTCCGGCATCCCTTAGGTTTGGCTTAGGATATATGATTTGCCATGATAAATGAGTAGTGCGCAAGTGTATTAAGTGTAGTATGTGCAGTATATGAAGTGGAGAGGGGGATAAGGTGGTGAAGAGAGGTGTACTGGAAATACTTCTAAGCACTTCTTGTGTTAATTGTTATATTACTTTTGTTTTCAGTGAGTAGGAATTGGATGAAATCATGGAGATTGGTGTGTAATGCAAGTTGCAGAGCTAGTTTTTTTTTCTTTCTAGTTTGAAGTCGGATCCGAAGTATTGTTGAAACAAAATTTTTTTTTACTGTAAAAATTAAATAAGGGAATAGGTGCAGACAATTTAAAAACGTGAAATTTTTTTTTTACAGCCTCGCGCAACTGGTGCAAGGAAACGTTAATTCGGCCTAACCTAACACATAATCTGTTATATATATATATATAATATATATATATATATATTATATATATATATTATTATATATATATCTATATATATATATATATATATTAATGTATATTTATATTATTTATATCTATATTATATTATATATATTTATATATATTATATATTATTTATATATTTTTTATATATAATTATTAATATATATATATATATATATATTATATATATAAATTTTTATATATATATATATATATATATATATTATATATTATATAAATATATATTATATATATAATATATCTATATTATTAATATATATATTGTTTGTGTGGTGTGTGTAAGTTTTCAGCCTTATGGGTATTGCCCTATTCTCGGGAGGGGACTCTCTAGGTAATTATTACCCATCCGGACGGGTATCAAACTTAGCCACTTTGCCTTGTGCCCTGTGTTCTATCGATTGCACCCCATGATATATTATTATATATATATATATTATAATATTATATATATTATATATCTATTATATCTTATTATATAATATATATATTAGTATTAATATTAGTGGTTGTTTAGGAGGAGACCTCCTTATCCAATATGATTTTTGGTTGTATTTGCATGAGAAGTGGCAACGGTATCGTTTTCTCTGGTCTCTATTTTACGCCATTTATTCCTCGCGTGTTTTTTCCGCTCTTTTGTTCTTATGTTAATTTACACGAGAAATAAATTAACATTTAATGATTTAAAAAAAATAGAGAGAGAGAGAGAGAGAGAAGAGAGGAGAGAGAAGAGAGAGAGAGAGAGAGAGAGAGAGAGAGAGAGAGAGAGAGAGATTCAGCTAAGCTCATTCTTTGGACCTTTATCGAGGTTAAAAACTAACCAATATAGATTTTTATTTATTTGTCATTTATTATATTATTATTATTATGTATTATTCTTATTATTATTATTATTATTTTATTATATTATTATTAATTATTATTATTATTATTATTTAATTATTATTATTTTTATATATTTAATATTATTATTATTATTATTATTATTATTTATTATTATTATTATTATTATTATTATTATTATATTATTATTATTATATTATTATTATTATTTTTTATTATTATTATTATTATTATTATTATTATTATTACTGACGCAATATTGTATTATATTTTATTACAATTTCTCTTCATATAATTATCAATATTGTTACCATTGTTGTTTTATTGTTGTTAATGTGTTATTATTAATATCTAATAATATTAATATTTTATTACTAATTTAATAATAGTATAATAGGTTATAATAATAATAATAATAATATAATATAATAATAATAATAATAATAATAATAATAATATAATAATTATTTTATTATTATTATTATTATTATTATTATTATTATTATTATTATTATTATTATTATTATTATTATTATTATTATTATTATTATTTATTATATATAAAATCAATAGAAATGCCTGTTAATAACCTTGCATGCTCTAGCGCTGTGCCATTAGTATACCGCACTAAAATACGAACTTTGCCATTTATGAGTCTTCTATATACTTGCTTAAATTACTTCAAATTTGATATCTTTAGGCCCCTTTTTGCTCTGCGATGCTATCACCATTAAAATTCAAGCTGACTGAGGCTTAAGCATTTCGCACGCAGGTTGATTTGTAAACCCAAACTCAAGTTGACTGAGGCTTAAGTATTTCACATGCGGTTTTATAAAACCAAACTCAGGTTGAGTGAATCTCAAGTATTTTCCATGCTTTTTATTCTATAAAACCAAAGTCAAGTTGTATATATTTCTCATTCTACTCTATAAAACCAAATTCAACCTGACTGAGCCTTAAGTATTTCCCATTCTGTAGACCCTTTAAAACCAATCTCAAGTTGACTGAGACATAAGTATTCCACATGCTATTCTATAAAACCAAACTTAAGCTGACTGAGGTTCAAGTATTTCGTATGCATGATGCTTTGTAAAACCAAACCCGTTGACTCTGGCTTAAGTGTTTCCCATGTTATATACTCTATGAAACCAAACTCAAGCTGACTGAGTCTTAGGTATTTCACATAGTATATAAAACCATGACAACTACTCCAGGACTTTTTCATTATTAGTGAGTATTTACTGGTTAATGATGCAAGCACATACTGAACTAAAATTATTTCCTATATAAATGGGAAGTTCCTAAATATATATATATATATATATATATATATATATATATATATATATATTCTATATATATATTATATTTTATATATATAATATTATATTAATATATATTATATATATATATATATATATATATATATATGTGCGTGTATGTGTTTGTGTGTGGTAAAGAAGCACGTATATATAGAGAGAAATAATATGAGAGAGACAAATGGATATGGAAAAAAGGTTCAATGACAAAAGCAGTAAGTGAACTTTTGAAAAAAAAAAAAAAAAAAAAACTTGCGTCAAGAAGATACGAACTTTTTATTTTACTTTTTTCGCTGACGTCAGCAGAGATTTAATTAAAAAATTCTACAATATGAGAAAAAGTAAGGAGAGGTGGAATATGTGTTCTCACGCAACACACACACAACCACACACACACACACAACACATATATTATATAATATATATATTATATATATATATATATATATATATATATACATAATATATAATTATATATAAATATTTATATATTATAATATTTATATATATATTTATTAATATATATATTATATATATATATATAATATTATATATATATATTATATAATATATATATATATATATATTTTTATATTATATATATATATATATATATACTATATATATATAAATTATATAAGCTCTCCTCATATATATATATATATATTATATATATATATATATATATATATATTATAATATATTATATATATATATTTATATTTATATATATAATATATATATTATATTATATATATATTATATTATACTATATATATATATTTATATATTATTGATTATATTATATATAATATTTATATTTATATATAATATATATATATATTATTAATAAGAGAGAGAGAGAGAATCAGCATTGTCAAGCCATTAGGTTAAACTGGAAACCCTTTGAAATAAAAAAAAAAATTTTTAAAACAGGAAGATCAATTTGCTTAAACCTTTGTTTGAAAGCTTCTATATTATTTGTATAAGAAAGTATATTATATGTAATTTGGTACGTTAATTTTAATGTTTCGGTTTTAGCTTTGCAGGTGGGAACTTTTGTGGAGATGTATGTTTAAATTTTCATTGATCAATTAATGTCGTGATGATTTATGATTAAATAATCTATATCATTTTGAGCTATATAGAATGAATTTTAATACTTTATATAGTTTAGAGCTAGGTACAGACAATTCATATATGATTTTTTAAACAATTTAAAAATTTTGCTCATTTTTATATAATGATTAACATTTTTATGTTTTATTTAAAAAAAAATATGTGCTAAAGCAGGATGGTTTAGAGAATATGTTACCAACATTCAGGTATTGTGCTATCTGCTACGTATTTCTTTGGTATAAGGGTATAATGTTTGCCACTAAAGTTGTAGATCTGCCGGTTTCTCACGTTTTTAACGTTAATTAATGTTAACGTTTTTAATGTTGACGTTTGATGATTTGGTGGAATATGGGTTTATTTTATTTATTTCAGTTTTAACCTTCATTTCTACGGATTATAGAAACTATATATTTTTGAAGGCGCAGAGTATATTCATCTAAGAAATTAAAATGTATTATTCCTAGAGGAAGTTAATATCGATGAGCCATTTCACTGTAAAATGTTTATTTACATAAGATGAAATTTCGATTTTTCATGATTCTTTAAAAAAAAAACTACTTCGGAGACTTTAGGTAGAATACAAGTGAGAGCTACCCTGATACAAGATAATTCAATAGAGAATCAAGCATAGTTCTTATAGTTTGATTATTAGAAGGTTTACTTTCTCATGCTTCAGTAAGTTTTGATACTTTAGTTAGGCTTTTTAGTTTGTGGAAGTCTTAGTATTTTTGACATAGTATAGACTATGCAAAAAGGTTGAGGCCGACCCGAACCAACACTTTAAACAAAGGGAAAAATGATATCAGTGGCTGCTTGCGTTTCAAATTTTCTAGTTCTTAATATTCCCATGCAAAAAGTTAATGTGATTCCGAAAAGTACAGACTACATAGAGGGGCAAGATGATTTTTTTTTTGCCGAAATCGACAAGAAAAAAAGTTTCGATCAAGAAAACGAGGCCAAAAGATTGGTATTGCAATGCTGTGGGAGTGTTGAGGCCGAGACTGGTATTTCTGTGGAAGTGTGAGCTTAGACTGAACGATCAAATCAACTGACAAGAGAACGAAAGGTATATTTTAGAAAATTTTTATTGATAGTTTTGGGCGTGAGGCTCGAATTATTTATAATTAGCAGAAATCAGAAAGGTTAACACAATTACCCCACTTGGCTATGTATTAATTTCTTTAATTATCAATACAAGACTATTAGAGTTGAATAAAGTTTTCAGGAATACATTGGGAAACATTAATTTTCCGTTCGTGAACATTGCCTCTCCCAAATATGGGTAACTATGGTATGGAGCTGGTCGGTATTTTGAGAGGGAAAAATGAAACTGCTCTTCACCTAAAGAAAAAATCTTAAAATTTCTGCAGAATTGGGAGTAGTAAGTAACTCGTGTGATGCTAATGTTTTTCAGGGATTTAGAGCAGGAATAATCATTCTCCCAATTACCTGATCAAAGACCGAAAAAGAACAACAACACAACAACAACACACAACAACGACAACAAAAACAACAACAAACAGAAAACAAACAACCAAAAATAATCACATAAATACTATTCATATTAATATCAATAATAATTTGTATTAATAATATAT